>NW_020769368.1:1590988-1614362 GCF_900518735.1 Pseudonaja textilis | reverse complement strand
CATACTTCCTTGGGAACACTTATAAACTTTCCATAATTAATTCTTTTTTTTTCATATTTCTCACTTATATTTTTATAAATCATTAATAATAATTAAAATGTTCCCATCCTTTCCTAATTTAATTATTTCATTCACTTTAATTCATTTATTTATTAACAAACATTCCACTACATTACAGTGAATATTTTATCCATCATTTTAGTCATATTTTCTAAAATTATTTCTATTTGTAATATAACAATGCTATCTTATGTACCTTTGCAGAATTCCTTTTACAATTAAATTTTCACCCATTATCTCTAAACAGGCTTATGGTTTCAATCCTTATATCTTTTCCCTGTTTCTCTATATCTTGTTTCTGTCTTTTACAACTTCTTTTCCTTACCTTCTTCCCCCTCTTCTTCTCCCTCCCCTTTTTATCCCCTCATCTCTCTACTTCTAATTCTCTCATCTGTAATCCCCTCTTCTGTTGCTTTCTAATATTATACTTATCTTTCAAACTCTTCTTCTTTTTGGTTGTTTTTTCTAGTCTTAAACCTTTCACTCTCTTTCCCCCCCACTTTCTTTTTTCCCCTCCACTTAAAATCATTTGATCATTAAAGATGGCTTCTTCTTTGTCCCAATCTTCTTGTTCTGCAAGCGTTTCTTGTTATTTCTCATAGTTCCAGATCTCCATATCTAAGAATTGAAATACAAAGCCAAAAGAACCTCTCCCTTCTTGTGCATCTTCTTTCCATTTTTTAAGTTCCATTTCCAGTTCTTCTAAGAGTGATGCCATTTTAAACACTTTTAAACAACCAGTTGATTAGTTTTAATCATTTAGATGCAAAAACCAAAAATCACCAAGTAATCCAAATAATCCAAGGCTGTTTCTTCTTGCTTCTTTTTTCCACTTTCTCTTCCTGGGGTTCTATTATTTTGTTGCCAAGTTTCAGTTAGGATGTATCTTTGTGGAATCTTGTTAAAGTTTCACTGTAAGTTCCTTTTAGTTTCAGTTCTATTCCTTAGTTCCAGGCAGTCTCCTCCATTTTTCCAGATCCTACCCTTTTATTCTTTTTTTTCTCCTTTCCTGCTTTTAAAAACTTTTAAATATCCAGAAATCTTTATTATCCCTTTGACTTTTATTTTCAGCTTAAATGCCTATTAATGTCAAAGTAGATTTTTTTTTTCAATTTCTTGCTTAAGTCTCTTAGCTGTCAGTATATGAAGGGGAAGGAAAAAAACCCTGATCCTTTCCCTTTTTTCTCTCCTTCGCAGCTTCAAAGCTTCTTTGGGAACAATGGTATTTAGTTTAAATTCCAGGGTACCTTACGTTATTGCTTTTTCAGTTTAACCCAGTTGACCAAAACTTTCTCTGCTTATCTTCCTCCTGCACATTCTTTTCCGGTTCAGTTCTTCTTTGAGGTGGCAATTTCTGACCACCGCTGCAACCACCTTCGGGCAAGGGAGTAATGGCCAGCTGGGGAAGAGAGAGGTGGCTCTCCTTGACCCTGCTGGCAGTCTCTCCCCTCTTTACCACCTCTACGGGGTGGCTTAGCCCCGAAGCCAGCCGGCTCAGGCGCTCCGGCGGCGAGCACAGTTCGAAACCATGCACGATCACGGATTTCGGTCTGTCGCCGATGAGACTCAAACCGGAAGCCTCCCTGAAGGATCTATTTGACTTGAGCAATAGCAATAGCACTTAGAATTATATACCGCTTCACAGTGCTTTTACAGCTTTCTCTAAGCAGTTTACAGAGTCAGCATATTGCTCCGAACAATCTGGGTCCTCATTTTACCCACCTCGGAAAGATGGAAGGCTGAGTCAACCTTGAGCCTGGTGAGAATCGAACTACCAAACTGCTGGCAGCTGGCAGGCAGCAGAAGTAGCCAGCAGTACTGCATTCTAACCACTGTGCCACCACAGCTCTTTAAATCACCCACTGTATCAGAGACAGAAGTCAATGTTCTTAATATGAAGTTTGAGATTGAACAAGGAACTGTGGAACTGTGGAAGATTGCTATCCAAGATCTCAAATCACTTGAGATTCTCATTAGCTATTTTTCAATCTAGTTGGACCAAATTGATGCATTCTAGAGTCTCTAAAGATGACTTGGTGCTATCTCACATATATCCATTGGCCCTGCCCAAATCCTCAGCAATATTTCAATGCTTCCACGTGAATTTTCTCATCGCTGTCCCTATTATATGAGTTCTCTCTTTGATCTATTCTCATATTCAATTGGGGAGCTAGGTCGCAGCCCCATTCCTATAGTTCTCTCTCCCCATATTTGCTCTTCAAGGCAAAGAAAGCATATAAATATAAATATGAGGGATCTTTGGTACTCTCTGAATTTGCCTGTTTTGTTACCTAACTAGGTAACATCATCAGTGCTAGTCTAACTAGCTAGAACAGTGGTCCCAAACCTTTTTTGTACCACAGACCGGTACAATCCACGGACCGATCCACGGACCAGTACTGGCATCAGCACGCACGACCAAGGCAAGGCGAGCTGAACGACCAGCCAGCCAGCTGTCCCCCGCTTCTCCCCGCCACCTTCAACTCCTCCTTTGTACCTTCTCGCGGTCAATGGGCTTTTGGGGCTCTTTCTTAATCTCCTGCTGAGTAACATGAGACTCCACCGCCATCTGGACAGCTCTTCATTCGAAGCCGCCCCACCCTTCGACGAAACTAAGGCGCGAGGATCCCTTCAGCATCCAAACGCCACTTTCCAACCGACGACCGACAAGCTCACCTGGAAGCACTTTCTCAAGCGCCGTCAAAACAAGATGGTGGTGCCCAAGCAAAATAGGCAGCCCGGTACAAAATGATCCACGGACTGGTACCAGTCCGGGGCCCGGTGGTTGGGGACCACTGAGCTAGAAAATAAGCAAGCTCAGAGAGCACCAAGGACCCCTTATTTCAACCCGAAGGCCTCAAATATTATCCTTTATTAGTAAATATAAACAGCCAATACTATATAAATTGCTCCAGAATGGTTAAACAAACCCTAGAAATTACAGAAAACAATGGTCACACAGATGTTGGAGGAGGAGACCCAGAGGAGGCAAGATTAATTGAAACTCCCTGCCAGTGGAAAACTACTCTGATTCATTGGTTCAGAACACTGTAAAACCACCTTTATAATGTTACTTTAGAGTAGCAGCTGAGCCACTGGTTCAACTGATCACTTGTTTCACAGGCAGGAGAACCCAAGATTATGGGGCTAAGCTTGGGCCCATGCTGCCAACATAGCCTTTTCCATTTTCAGCCTTCCAGAAAAAATGGTTTTCTTTCCTCTCTTGGCTCTTTCTAAATAAGATAGTTCCAGATTATACTCTAACAGCCTGAACCATTTGACCTCAGTTTAATTTAGATCCACCTACAGGTTTTTTAGAGGGTAACCTATGCGCAATATATTGTTTAATTTGGCATCAACCACCCAGAACTGAAGTGTGATTTCACCTTTGCTGAGACATGATCCTATGTTTCATTTTTCTCCTTTATTTACTGTTTCTTTTCCACTGTGTGCTTTGTATTGGGTAAACTCTATTCTCTCAGTGTTTTTCCTACAATTAGGCCAGAAAACTTAGATACGCCAATCCATGTCCTGAAGAGGAGCACACTGTTTGTTTATTTATTAGCTTATTTATTTGTTTGCATTTATTTACTTTACTACTTATTAACTTGTGGGGGGGGGGGGGGATGAATGCTGCCTGAACTTTATTCCTAATAGCATTTCTCCTGTTATGGATCCAGCTAGCAGATTCTATTATGGAGTTTTCTTACTTTTCAGGTCAATTCATCTTGATTTTGACTTGCATTTGCCAGCTGAAGACAAATGATTATTAAAAGACATTTTTTTTTTTTTGGAGCAGAGCATATTTTATGCCAAGGTTTGTTAGCCTGTTTGTTTTCCTGCTAGCATTTCATATTATTAGCCAAGGAAATATGGGCTCTGGGAGACCTTGTATCTTGTATTTTAACTAAGTTGTTATGCCTGCCTAGAAACTAAAAACAAAACTCAAACTCACGCGGTGCAAACTTGGTTATTGTTATGAAGGCGGTGTCATAAGTCAAGATTTGAAGTTGGCAAGTTTTCAATAAAACAGTGTTAAGACCAATCTTATTCTCTTCTGACTTTGAACATTACGTTGAAATACGGTTTATTGAAAAGGAAAGTCAATGCTGAGCTGGAAGAGGGGAGAGGGTGTGGAAGCAATTGTGTCTACCACAGCAGCTCTGGATTGTAAAATACAGAAGGCTACATAAACCTTCCATTCATAATGCAAGCAACATCAGCAGTGAAGGGAGATACTATTTGCAGCCAGTTTCATTAATACAAGAGAACAATTTATTTTATTGATGCCATCTTTGAAATAGGCAGCCAGCAGAAATACATTCATCCTCAAGCACCCTTAAGGTATATTATAGCTGTATGAAAGTTCCCAGAAATATTTATAAAGTGAAGTAAAAGTTGAAACAGCCTAAGCAGATTTTGCATGTCATAATAGTGTGAGACTAATAGATAAGGGCCCATAAAAATTATTGGAACTGGGTTTTTTTCCCCCGTGACTTGTACTCGGATAGAGAAATCAGATTTCTAGCTGAGAAATAATTGCATTGTTTGCTTTTGGTCTGAATAACTTGCTCCAGAGGTGGTATTCAGCAGTTCTGGAGAACCGGTAGCGGAAATTTTGAGTAGTTCAGAGAACCAGCAAATACCACCTCTGACTGGCCCTGCCCCCATGTATTCTCTGCCTCCTGAGTCCCAGCTGATCGGCTGGGTCTTGTTTTGTTGCCCTGCACAGGAGAACGGAGCTGAAAAGCAGGTTAGTGGGGTGGGGAGGGAATGGGGATTTTGCAGTAACCTTCCCTCAGGAGTGGGGTGGGAATGGAGATTTTGCAGTATCATTCCCCTGCCATGCCCACCAAGACACGCCCACCAAGCCAAGCCACACCCACAGAACCGGTAGTAAAAAAAATTGAATCCCACCACTGACTTGCTCTATTAGGTCCTCTCTACAAAATTGATTCTTTCAAAGAAGCAAACAAACAAATGGAAGAACTGCTATTGTTTACAAAAGTTTGAAGGAAATGGTATAAGACTTCTCCAAAAGATGTTTATACTGCCACTTAATAGGTTTTCGTCCCCAAATGAGAGACCTTCCAGGGAAGGGAGAATGTAATTTGGCCAAATGCAAGTCATATTCAATAATTTGTTGGAGATGATGATGTATCACCGCAAAAAACTTACATTCCTTGTGGTCATTTCATAACTTCATCTACATCCTTAGGTACAGTGAGAGTTTGATGCCACTGTTGGCTGAGAAAACGTTGCAATGTGGATAGTTGCCCTTGCTGCTGCTGTCCTCCATACTCAATTACCTTGTTCCCTTCTGGAAGATTTAGCTCTTACTATCTCAATCAATATTTTAATGGAATCTATACACCACAATCAATAGGCTCACATTGTATTCTCATTATTGCTAAGAGTTGTACTCATTTCCTGGAGATTATAGATATCTCTTTTGAAAATTCTAAGCATGGACCTAAGTGCAACTCCAAAGCTGATTGAAGCAATTTTTAACTTCCTGTAAAAATTATAAATGTTGGAATTGCTGCTTCCTCTTACCACTTGTTCCAACATTAGAGTTTAATGACCCATTAGTAAAATCTCAGGCTATTACAAAGTAGTCTTCCAGAATTAGCCCACAAAGGTGAGCGCATTTGATACTGCAGCTTTTTATTGATAAGAACTTCTAGAATAGAATTTAAATATGTAGCTATTTCAATGAGAACTATCTGTAGATGTAGAGGGAAGAAGGAATAGCCTTGAAGGACAGGATGAAGAGTTGCTACCAAAGCAATAGTCAAATAAAAAGACCCTAAGTCTGGTCCAAGAAAATAATGTGACTAAAATTTTCAGAGACCTCCCTAGTTCACATGAAGATAAAAGGAGGGAAAATCATATTCAGGCTTACCATATTTTATTATTATAGTTTACACTAACCTGCCATGGTTGCTTTCGTCCGAGATAAAGAGTACCAAAGAGACTTACAATTCATGGTTAATTCCCACATGAGTAATGCAGCTCCAAAGGAACTATATAGGAGATTTAATACCTGTGTTCATATATAGAATAAGAATTGCTTTTTTGGTTTGGCTTGTGTAAAGTTTAATTATTACAGTTTATTAGTCATGGTGCATGGGTTAGCATTATATAAGAATTGAAACTGTGGGGTTAAGAAGCCACACTTAAAACAAACTGCCACTTATTCCAAAATGTCAGTGGAGCATTGTCCAAATTTTCTGGATTATGTTTGTAATCTATCCAATTTTTATGCTCACCTTTAAATCTAACAAAACAAGGATATCGTAGTTGGTATAGATAAAGCTAAAAACTTTTATGGTGAACAAGGAAATATTTGATTCACATCTTGTGTCATAGGCCTTAGACAAGGTCAAAATGACTGACATGTTACACAGGTAGTCCTTGATTTACACCGGTTTGCTTAGTTCAAAATTACAACAGCACTGAAAAAAAGTTGCTCACGACTGTTTTTCACACTTACAACCTTCACAGCATCTCCATGTGATCATGGGATCATTGGCAACTGACTCACATTTATGACGCTTGCTGTGTCCCAAAGGGTCATGTGATCCCCTTTTGCAATCTTCTGATGAGGATTCACTTAACAGCCACATTACTCACTTGACAACTACAATGGTTCACTTAACAACCATGGCAAGAAAGTTTGTAAAACGGGACAAAATTCACCCAACAACTGTCTTGCTTAGCAACAGAAACATTGGGCACAATTCTGGTAGTAAATCAAGAACTACCTGAATTGTAGAATGTTTTCAGGAAAAAATTCTGCAATCAATCAATACTGTCTGGAGATAAAATGAACATTCTAGCTTGCAGCTCCTTGCTTAGTTCATAATTGTTGACTTTGGGTCCTCTAGAGAGTTAGAGATCTCTTTCCCCAATGTGTGTTGTTCTTCCCATGAATACTTAGATATGTAATTTGATTTTAGATAGGAAGGTGGAAGTCCTCAAATGCTATGAATAAACTCAACCTGTTGGACTTGGGTACTGTGTGACATTTAAAACTGCACGAGCTGGTTCTCCCCATCTGTTACAAATCTAAAGACAGAATTCTTGCCTCCCCTGCTAATGTCTTTTGCTGATTCATATTCATTTCTATTATTTTCCTTGCAATGTGTTAAAAAAAAACCAACACCATTATAATTCAGGTTGATCCATCTTTCCTGACAATTTGTTAGTTGCAATGATGTCCAGCTTTATGGAGCTTGACACGTATACTGTACAGTTTTTCTTTTTATTGTGAGGGACATGGGTGCCTGATTGGAATACAAAATGCAGCAAACATAGACAGTGGAAGTGGAACTACCTGAAAATGGGATTTGAGCAATGTCTATTTTCCAGTTCAAATTTTCCCTCAAAAAATATGTGAATATTCAAAGTACTTGAATGAAGACAGCACCATAGGCTTGTCATAAAGGGTTAATCTTCTGACCTCACCAACTATGGACAACACAGTTTTCCACAGCATCATAAGGACAGAGCGAATTAATATCTTTCCTATTTTCTAGATTTTGCTCTGTGCATGAAGAGCTTTTAAATATTTTTAATTATTGCATGGAATTTATTGTAAGCTGGCCTGATTTTGTGGCCATGTATTAAACCATATAACGAACACACAGGTATAGCCACAAGCATAGTCCAATAATAGGTATACATCTGATCATTTATACAGTATATTCATTACAAAACAGTTCCATCTACACAAATACATACACTGTATATACAGTGTGTGAAAAATCCCCAAATATAACATACCTGTATGTAACTTCCTCAAAGGAAAGCATTTTGTTGTGTTTGTGAATTAAGTCGCTTGTTGGTACAATAACAGATTTCTTTTTGGCAGCTCCGACCACTTTCCTTAAAAAGAAAAAGGAAAAAGAAAAGAAAATTCATGATACATTTTTCAATAGTCTTACTGGTAGGTCGTTTTCACCATCGTTGTCCGAGTTGGAAGGAATCTTAGAGGTCTTCAATTCCAATAACCTGCTGGAGCAAATGGATGTCCAGTATCTTCTTAAAAGGCTCCAGTGATGAAGCAACCACAACTTCTGAGGGCAAAGCCATTCCACTGGTTAATTGTTCTAACTGTCAGTACATTTGGTTTTTCTTCCCTAAGTGTACAACTTTGCTTTTCTCTACACCACATATTTTGTTAAGTAAACTTTTCTATTGCAAAGATTGTATTGCAAATGACCTAATCCTCACACTAACCACTGTATCAATAAGAAAAGTCAATATGCAACTTTTTAATGTGCAAGTATGTTTTTGAATTTATAGTTTGTTTGGAAAAATTGAAAGATTCCATTGAATGCCTGGAGGGAAGCAACACAGTCATAAGATGAAATGCCACGTGACTACATCAGCTTAGACTGTCATCTGCAGGGATGTCCACAAGGATAAAATAATAAGAGGGCAGCTAAAACCATACAATCAAATAGTTGCCCTACTGTAGTCCATAACAATATTATTAAAAAAAAGAGTGGGGCTTGATCTCACAGTGGTGGCCATCATCTTGATTATTTTAAGACTGTTATCCATGGGGTGGGTTGGACATGTCACCCTAATTCATCCAATTTTTTTTCTTTAAAAATGTGTAGAACTGACAAGGGATCTCCTAGTTTTCTACATTGCATCCACATTGTTAGGTACGAAAGTGGGTTAAAGCTGGATCAATCAAGGTCCCTCCCTTGAAGACTGTTCATACTAATTTCCCACAGGATTATTTCCAGCAGGTCTGGAAATTTCGATATAGTATAAATGATTGTCTCTTGATCATGTCCTCTCTCACTAGCCTTTTGTCCTTCTTTGCCAATTATTTTTGTGTTTGTTTGTCTGCTGATGCTTAATAATTAAACATCAATCATTATTTTTTTGCTAGCTGAACTGAACGCATTGTTTGCTTGCACAGATCTGGATATGGGGCTGTCTGGAAGTGTGCTGGAGGCAAGTTAAACTGGAATTCGTTCACACTAATTGTTGAACTTCATCATCATCATCATTTGATGTCAGATGGGTAGTCTGGCTTCAAATATAGCATCATCCAGAATTTACCATTTGTTTCCAGCTTGAGGTTTTGTTAAAGCATATTTTAAGCCAGTGTTAAGATTACAGTTTCCTTCCTCGAAATGGCTGATTGGGGATTTTGTAATTATGATTCAGAAAAGGAAGCTGGATTAAAGGCTCCAAACTTTTGGGGACCTATGGTTTAAGTCAAAATGCATTGGATTGAACTGATGCCTCTTATGACTGAAATTATAATATTCCTGTGTATATTTGAAAAAAAATATGAATTGTAGGGAGCATTTTTTAGCATTTATTGTGAATTGCTGGATATTACTGTATTTCAATTGGAAGACCAAGGGATGTTTCTTGTTTTCAGCTTTGTTCCTTGCTGGATAAGAGTCCTTTACTCTTTTCCCTTTCAGATTACTTTTCCCATAAGTAAATGATTGTCACCACCACTTTAACTCAGTTAATGAAAGGGTAGCCATTTGGGGATTCAGTTAATAAAGATGTTTCCACCCCCTTATTTTGTTTGCTTGCTTGCTTGCTTGCTTACTTGCTAAATACCTGGAGAAAGGAAAAGCTATATCTGTATCTTTTATTCCTTCGGAGGAGATCTCGGGGGACTTTGTGTGGATGTTTCTGAGGTCTGGTTGCAGGTGGTCAGCCAAACTCGTATATTAGAAGCTCGGAGGCTGAAGAATTAATCTGACTTCCGCGCGGCTGAGTCTGTTTCCTTACAGGCAGAACAGATGTGGTTTTGTGCTTTTTCTATTTGGTGCCAATTCACATTTGAGGAAGAAAAGGGCTTCTGTTTGGTTTGGTTTGGTTTTGTCAGACTCAGACTCTGATTAGGCCCAAGTGAAAGTCCCTGTGAACTTTATCAAATAAACATGGAGAAGATGACCATAACAATACCTCTCCTGCAACAGCCACAGTTGTGTTTTTATGTTAGTGGTCTGATCGCGATAGCAGTCATATACTGATATTATTCTTGTATCCTATATCTGTTTTCCCTACTGTTTTTTTTTATAGCCTTCATGAAAGCCAAGTAAAGGTTTGCCTTCTTGCTGAGTGAGCTTTGTGGTCTGCAAGATTTTGGTTGTTTCAGTGGCATCCACAGAGGGAAAATCAAAACCACCTAGGCCCAGAGGTGGTATTCAGCAGGTTCTGACCAGTTCTGGAGAAGCAGTAGCGGAAATTTTGGGTAGTTCGGAGAACCGGCAAACACCACCTCTGACTGGCCCTGCTCCCATCTATTCTCTGTCTCCCGAGTCCCAGCTGAGTCCCTTGTTGCCCTCCACAGGAGAACGGAACTGGAAAGCAGGTTAGTGGGGTGGGGAGGAAGTGGGGATTTTGCTGTATCCTTCCCCTGCCATGCCCACCAAGCCACACCACACCCTCAGAACCAGTAGTAAAAAATGTTGAATTCCACCACTGCCTAAGCCCTGCTCCTTTGCATCCAGTTTTGTTCTCCACAATATAAAAAAGATGCTGAGACTCTAGAAAAAGTGCAGAGAAGAGCAACAAAGGTGAATGGGGGACTGGAGGCTAAAACATATGAAGAACATATGAAGCTGCAGGAACTGGGTATAACTCACTGAATGAAAAGAAGGATTAGGGGTGACCGCATTTCAATATCTAAGGGGCTGCTACAAAGAAGGGGGGGGGAGGGTGTCAAATTATTCTCCAAAGCATCTGAAGGCAGAACACGAAGCAATGGATGGAAACTAGTTGACTAATTAAGGAGAGAACCAACCTAGATATAAGGAGAAATTTCCTGACAGAACAATTAATCAGTGGAATGGCCTTCAGAAGTGGTGGGAGATTTTTTTTAAAAAAAGAGATTAAACAACTATTTATCTGAAATGGTATAGGGCAGGGCTGTCAAACTCCAGACCCACAGGCCAGATGAGTCACGCACTGGCCACGCTCACGAAAAAGTCCTGATACATCATGTACACACCACCATGATGACATGAGTTTGACACACACGGTATAGGGTCAAACAGATCAAAACAGATCAAACAGATAATCAGAGTTGGAAGGGACCTTGTAGGTCATCTAGTCCAACCCCCCACCCAAGCAGGAGACCCTACACCATTTCTGACAAATGGCAGTCCAATATCTTCTTGAAAGTCTCGAGTGATGGCGCTCCCACAACTTCCAAGGGCAACTTCTGTTCCATTGGTTGATTTTTCTCACTGTCAGAAAGTTTCTCCTTATTTCCAGGTTAAATCTCTCCTTGTTCAGTTTCCATCCATTATTCCTTGTCTGGTCTACAGGCGCTTTAGAAAATAGCTTGACCCCTTCCTCCCTGTGGCAGCCCCTCAAATATTGGAAGACCACTATCATGTCTCCCCTGGTCCTTCTCTTTACTAGACTAGCCAAGTCCAGTTCCTGCAACTGTTTGTTGTATGTTTTAGCCTCCAGTCCCCTAATTGTCCTGGTTGCTCTTCTCTGTACTTTTTCTAGAGTCTCAACATCTTTTTTATAATGTGGTGAACAAAACTGGATGCAGTACTCTAGGTGTGGTCTTACTAAGGCTTTATAGAGTAGTATTAGTACTTCCCTTGATCTTGATTGTATCCCTCTGTTAATACAACTTAGGATTGCATTAGCTTTTTTGGTGGCTGCTGCACACTGCTGGCTCATATTTAGCTGATTGTCCACTAAGACTCCAAGATCCCTCTCATAGACTGGTTTCACCCAGTCTATATGTGTACTTTTGGTTTTTTTTGCCTAAGTGTAGGACTTTACTTTTCTCTACATTGAATTTCATTTTGTTAGATATGGCCCAGTGTTCTAGTCTCTCAAGATCCATCTGGATCTTGAGCCTATCTTCTTGGGTGTTAGCTATTCCTGCCAGCTTAGTATCATCTGCAAATTTGGTAAGTTCCCCTTCTATTCCCTCATCTAAGTCGTTAATGAAAATATTGAAGAGTACTGGGCCTAAGACAGAACCTTGTGGCACCCCACTGCTTACTTCCCTCCATGTAGACTTAGACCCATTAAGGACTACTCATTGAGTACGGTTTGCCAGCCAGTTGCGAGTCCATCTAGTGGTGGTGCTATCTATTCTACCTTTTTCTAGCCTACTAAGAAGTAGGTTGTGGTCTACTTTGTCGAATGCCTTGCTGAAATCTAAATATATTATGTCCACAGTATTTTGCTGGTCTACTAATTTAGTGACTGTGTTGAAGAATGAAATGAGATTGGTTTGGCATGATCTGTTTTTAACAAACCCGTGCTGACTGCTAGTTATTACTTTACTTGTTTCTAGATGTTGGCAGATCTGTTTTTTTCTTATTGTTTCCAGTATCTTCCCGGGTATTGATGTTAGGTTGATTGGTCTATAGTTTCCTGGGTCTGTTTTTTTTCCCTTTTTCGAAGAAGGGAACCACATCAGCTCTTTTCCAGTCCTCTGGTAGTTCCCCAGTGCTCCAGGATTTTTTAAAGATATGGTGCAGTGGTTCTGAGATGACCTCTGCCAGCTCCTTTAAAACTCTGGGATGTAATCCATCAGGTCCTGGTGATTTTTTTCTTGTTATTTATACGTTGGAAGAAACTTTTTTTATTATCTTTGACTTTTGTTGCAAGTCTTTGTTTGTTCTGAGTCTTTGCTATCCTCACTTCATTGCAGATTCTGACTATCTGCTGATATTCTACCTTAGTTGTACGTCCTTCTTTCCATGTTTTGTACTTGTCCTTTTTTTCTTTCAATTTGCCAGAAAGGTCTTTGTGCAGCCATACTGGTTTCTTCTTCGATTTCTTGTTTTTATTTCTCAGTGGTATTGTACTGGTCTGGGCTTCTATGATCATACTTTTTAGAGTTTCCCAAGATTCTTGAGTTGTTTTCCCCTTTAAGATTTTCATCCATGTAATCTTTCCCAAGTCCTCTCTGAGTTCATTGAAATCAGCTCTTTTAAAATCCAAGACTCTGATGTCATTATGTTCTGTTGCTTGTGTTTGTGTTATATTGAATTCTAGTATGACATGGTCACTCTCACCCAAGAATCCTGCAGTTTCAACTCCCTCTATCACTTCTTCTCTGTTTATAAGAATTAAGTCCTATATGGCTGTCCCTCTAGTTTCACCCTCTACCTTTTGGACAACAAAGTTATCAGCTAGATTGGTTAAGAACTTATTTGATTTCTCTCTTGGTGCAGAATTAGTTTTCCAATTGATATCAAGATAATTGAAGTCTCCCATTACTATTGTTGTGTGTTTCCTGCATATGTTTGTTAGTTGGCTGGCAAAAAGGACATCTATATTTTCTGCTTGATTGGGTGGCCTATAATATAACCTATGGCCATGTCATTCTTTTTTTCTTTTATATTGACCCATATCCATTCCAGGAGGTTTTCATCTTTGGTTTCATGCATTTCTGTAGCAATATAGTGGTCCTTTACATACAGTGCAACTCCACCTCCTCTTTTATGGGGTCTGGGGTTTTTTTTGGTGTTTTTTTTTTTGAATAGTTTGTATCCTTCTACCAGTATGTTCCAGTCATGGGTTTCATCCCACCAAGTTTCTGTTATTCCAACTATATCATATTTACCTTTATGTATTCGTAGTTCTAGTTCACCCTGTTTGTTCCCCAGATTTTGTGCATTTGTATATACACACTTGAGATCTTTATATAGGCACTTGAGATCTCCTGCTTGTGCAGGGAGGTTGGACTAGAGGACCCCCAAAGTCCCTTCCAGCTCTGTTATTCTGTAAAGTTCAGCAGTATCTCTTGTAATACATAAGGGGGAGGCTTTCCAGCATGATGCTGGACTGTGTCTCACATATTGCTGCAAATGCTGCTGGATTATTCAACAGAACCAATGAGATTTAGAAATAGGGTGACATCTTAAAGCAAAAGAAAAGAATGACAAAGCCTTATCTGCCCAGGTCATCATCCTGTTGCTTTTATTTATTTTTTAATGGAAATTGGAACCCAACCCTTTTCTTTTAGTCCCATGAAAGTTAGCTAGGCCTACTTCCAAACTTGGAAATTTATGAGTATACATTTTTGTAGGTGTGTTAGCTTACCCCTATTTCCTTTATATACTTCAAGAAAACCAAGGAAGTCTATTTAAAATCTAGCTTTTGTAAAGCTGGGTTTATTTTTTTTAAAAAAATATGTTTTTTTCAACCATTTCAGAGCTCTGTGTGTCTTACAAATATCTGGAGTTTATAGCAATTACCTAATAATTTACACCTGAAATTATAGCATGATGCATGACTAGTTTCACATTAAATAAAGATCTTTAATGACTCAATGAACAATAAAGAAGGATGACCTAGATATATTTAGATGCATTCTCCTAAAAAGACATGCCTTTGGAAACATTTCCTGGCCAATTATTTAGCCAGTAACTCACTTTCTCTCTCAGGGCAGAAATTACTAGCAATGATTCTTCCAATCCTTTCAGGATGCTTTTCTGAGCATGCTCATCGCTTAATGAATTTGTCAGCCTACCAAGCAAATCTTTTACTTCCTTGATCATCTACCTAAGCTTTAATGGCTACGTCTTGATCATAAATCAAGGCAAGGGATCCAGGGAAGCACATATTCTCCAGTGATTACATATCCTCTGCTCGATAGATCTTGAAGCTTGAAATTATTATACTTTCTTTGTAGATGCTCAAAGTAGCGGCCACCCAATTAGTCAATCAAATTTCATTCATATTATACAGACTGGTGGGGGAGTGGTACCTTGATTCTTGACTTGGGCAGGTCTATGCAGTTGGGTAACAATTTCAGAAGTGATCTCCCAGTGCTTCTTCCTAAGACTAATAGAAGGTGACTTCTCCAAAACCATCCATCTGGTTGATGCCCAAAGCAGGATATTTTTAAAGTGGTTTGCCCTTATCTCTTTCTTAGAGAAGGTGACTGGTCCAAGTTCACCCAGCTGGTTTTGTCCCTATGTCAGGACTAGAACTCCCATTCTCCCTGTTTCCTAGCCTGGTGCCTTAGCCATAATACTGCACCAAATTCACTTTTGAGAACAATGAGATTTATTCAACATCGTTTCTTATAGCTTTCACTGGTCATTTCTGTACTATCTAAAGGACAAGTAGCTTTACAGGACACATTAGACTGCACTGTTTAATTATTCATGATTTGAGACTATCCATTTCTATTAAAAGTTCCAGTTACTGATGTCCTCCAGAAGGCAGAAGTTATGGAAAAGCAAGTGATGTACACTGATATACTTACGGGAACGATGCTCAGTGTGCTATCATATGTGCTGTGGTCAGTGCCTCCAGTTGCTTGCCATCTTCCCTACTGGAAATGGGGTGAGACTGATCGCCTATGATACATGCCTTGAATAACCCCATGAAGTTGTTTTTATAGTTTGAGAGCTACTGCACATACAGAGTTTGGGTTGCAAGATGGCATATGCTTTGCATAATGGAGAATTATTGTAAGTCTGCCAGATGTATCGTATCCAAGGGATAAATGACAAAAGAAGCACCACAACTTTGTGATGCATGTCCCACCACTTTTGTACACCCGTACATATAGCAAAAAATTGGTCAAAATGCCATAATGCTGTTTTCATCATTTTGACCAAAGCCGCCAATCTCATGGATGCTGTAAAATACTTGATATTCTTTGAAATGAAGTTGTCTTGTAAAGAAATACAGAAGCTACCAGATACACGATTATATGCCAAAACTCCCTATATTTTTATTTTTCATATTTTTTTCAAATATGCATATACTGCCTATACAGTGTGTGTGTGTGTATACCCACACAAACACACACATAGTCACACAGACAAATCTATACACATAAACACTCTAATGTATATACTGCTATGCTAAAGCTAAATTATATAAAAGTTCAACATGAAACAAAAGTCACATCCGATAGCAATTTAGTCCAGCGAAAATAAATTATGACTAACAGTACCTTTTGTTATTCAAGCAAATAATATTCAATACTTCAGATATGATATATTACTAAATAATATAATCCAAAATTAACAGTCCTGCAAACACTTCCTGATGATTACCAGAAATCATTGCATAATTATAAGGAACAAAAACAATAACAGCAAAGATGGGTTGCTAAAATATTGCAGACCATACACACTAATATTCAACAGCAACAAGGGTCATGTATGCTACAGCATTAATCATAGGGAATCAAAACAATGAGAAAACAAATCTTTGAGTTGTAGCAAAAATAAAGCAAGTTTTTCTAACAAAATTAAATGAGTTTTCAATTAGCAATAATATCTGAGTGCCTCAGATAAATTTCATTGGCTACAATACTGCCACTGCGCAGAATTCGAATGGTTTTGAGCAGCATGATAGTCTAGTGGTGAAGACACTTGCCTCCCACTCAGAAGATTGAGAGTTCAATGCTAGGTAGAAACTGATGTTTCTCTCCTAGGGCTCAAAGAAAAATATATCTGCTGTGAACTCTGTGTGGCATCTGGAAGGGCATCCGGTCAGTAAACGCTTAGCTCCATCCATTCGCCCCAAATTAAGGGATTACAGGGTAATAAAAAGGGAGTATCAAGTGAGGGGTTTTGTTGGTTTTAAATGAGTATAACTTTGATATATTTTTTTTACAATTTTCACAAAGATGCCATTTTTTTTTCCTGGCTGGCAACTTTATTTGGCTCCAGAATCTTCAGAGCCTTTCCAGATCTTATTTAGGCAGCTAAGAACAGGTCATCTTGCCTTGGATCTGTGCCCATCACATCTGCCACTTCATTCCACCATGTATTACTGCAACTGTTGGGCGCTTCCTTCTGCTATCCCACACTTGTAGGCACTCGGATCGCTTTTGAACTGAAGCCAAGGCAGCATTCATCTCAGCTGGTGGCTACTGAAGAATGGGAAAAAAGGGAGAAAGAGAAGCAGCCAACTTTACGTGGCAAATAGTTTGGCTCAGTTGGGAAAAATGAGACACAACAGCTCTAGACAAAATAGAACCTGCCCTTCTCATCTAAAAAGCAGCACACCACTTATCCAGATTGACTTCAAGGATAAGAAGTTTCTTTTTCAGATAGAAGAGTGTTTTTCCCACCATTGAAAGCTGGCTGACTGATCTTTCTTTGCAATTCTTGCTTGATAATAACATCTAAGACCAAATATTCAATTCAGAGAGAACTGTGTCTTTAAATCTTTGCTTAATCACTTTATTTGGCAACATTTTGTCAAATACACACATGTAGGACAATGTGATTAGATTTACAGTCCAAATGTCAACATGCAACATGAAAGAAAAAAACAAAATGGAGAAAAGGCAGGCTTAAGAATCAGCTTTTCAGGTTTTGCATGACAATGTTAATAGTTATACAACTATACAATATATTTCAAGAAGCATAAGAAACAACAGCACACATATTTGCTCTGGCTGTATATCCATTATAATTAGATGGCATAGTAAAAAGGTACATAAATAAAGAGGGAATTGAGATTTGGGGTGAATGTGTATATTTGTTTAGCCTTCTTATGTTCTATTTTTTCCTGGTATTAAATTCATTCTGATTTGTAATACATTGTCAGTGAAAATGTAATTCTATTACAAAATGGGAAATTTTCTCTCCTCATCTTATCTTAATGATTTGTAATACTTTTAAAGAATCTGCATAAATGTCCATACAGATTTCTTTTCATTTTTTCCACAGTGGCCATTATTTTGTGTGTATGCATATATGTATACATATGTGTGTGTGTGTGTGTGTGTGTGTGTGTGTATGTGTGTGTGTGTGTGTATGTGGATAGATAGATAGACAGACAGACAGACAGACAGACAGATAGATGCAATTTTCCCAATTCTTGCATTTTAATGTTTTTATTAATGTGCACGTTTTGGTGTCTATTTTCCATTGCAAAATTCTGAAGAGATGGAGACTGTGATTTTGTTCAAGCATTAGTTTGAGAGAATGAATTAGATATTTGCATTAAAATGGGAATTGAACAAATTCTTTCTCCAGTCCTTTGAGGGTACATGATATGCTGTTATACCTATCTTTTCTTTCATTTGTTTTAAGTATCATGAGAAGCTACCAATTTAAATGAAATTAAAGATGGGAGGGAACACTTAATTTTCCTGCCTCTGGCTATTTTTCTGTACTAAAACACCACATAACCTTGGCTGCTTTTCCATCCACAAGGAGAAAAATATGGGTAATTTCTTTGTAAAGGTCATATCTCTTAGCTTCACTAGGCTGTATTTGATTTTATATATATATATATGCAAGGGGATCAAATTCACAGCATCACAGCATCGTCATGTGACATATTTGGATTTTTTTCCCCTTCACTAAAACAGGCATGGGCGTGGCCAGTGTGTGATGCATTCAGCCTGAAGGCCAGGAGTTTGGCAGCCCTAATCTTGAGTATTCACTGAAGTAAAAAGCTGGCCTATAAATCAAATAAATAAATAACAGCCAAGGAACAACCCGACTGGTATCAATATCCAGGGTTTACTTCAAGGTAGCCATGTAACTACAAATGCAGGAGAATGTGTCGAGATCTCTAAAAACATCTACAAAAATAAATATCTTTAGATCAGTGGTGGGTTTCAAAAAATTTTCCTACAAGTACAGTGTGAGCGTGCACTTTGTGTGTGCATGAGCAGCGTTTGCCACTCACCTTTTGCTGCAAGCCCTGTGTGTAAAAACACCTGGTGCACGGCAATTGGTTGTGCCGTGCGAAGCAGCTGGTTGAAAAGCAGGAAATAAAAGTAAGAATAGAGCCAGGGCGGGTGGGCCCAGCAGCTGATCATCGAAGTGAACCAGTTCACTCACAGATGATCCTCAGAGCTACCGGTTCGGCCGAACTAGACCAAACCGGGCCAAAATGGTAGAATGCCACCATGTGATGACCCAGGGTGGGATACAAAACAAACACAGTCACAGAAAACACATGAAGCCCCTTTTATTCCTTCACTTTGCTTCCAAGTTCCGAATATTCTTGATGGAAGACAAAAAACTCCCACACAGTTACAAGAAGAAGGAAAAAAGCAACACAAACTAGGCAAGATAAGTGCTGGAGGATGTCCACAAATAACACGCACTGGGAAGGATGCCAAGTTCAGAGAGGAATCATAAGCTAGAGATATTTCCACGCTTTGTTTCCAGCGTTCGCCCGTACACATGTCCGACCTCTTATTCAGTTGTCACAGCTGCAGCCCATGAAGAGGATCAAGGCCCTCTCCTCCCAAGTAGATCATGTCTCTCCCTTATCCTCTCCTCCTTGCATGCCCTAGGATGGAGAGGGGATGGGCCTGGGTCCTCCTCTGACTGCTCAGCTGACCTCTGCCCTTCCCCAGCCTCCTTCACAACCTCCACAGCCACATTTCCACTCCCTGTCAGCTGTTCCTCCTCTCCCTCAGACTCAGTCTCCACCAGGGGCATGACACACCACGGCTTTAGAGGTCTATCTAAAAATAGCCTAAATCCTGGGGTTGTGGTCACTCCATCACTGGATGTTTTCAAAAGTAGATTAGAGAACCATTTGAATGGGATGGTATAAGCTATGACCTCTGAGGTCCCTTCCAGCCTTCCATGATTCTATGCCTGTGTCTGAACAATGATTCAGAGCCCCTCCAAAACCCTCCTTGAAGTACCTTAAGCCAGTGTTTCTCTGCCTTGGCAACTTTAAGATATGGTGGACTTCACCTCCCAGAATTCCCCCAAAAAGCCATGCTGGCTGGGGAATTGTGGGAGTTGAAATCCACACTATCCTAAAGGTGCCAAGGTAGAGAACCAGTGATGTCTGGCTTTAATAACTAAGAGAAAAACAGATAGCAAGTCTGTTCTCAGCACTTTAAAGACCAATTACTATCTGGCTGATCTCTTGAGCTCCCTTCCTTGATTTTTATTGCACTGACAGCGTGAGATGAACAAAATGTCTTAGCAGTAGCTTCACGGGGCAGAATACTGCTGTTACTTTAAACTTTTGCAACTGGTTGTGCTACGCAGTATTTATAAGTCCTTTGTTAGTGAGTGGGATCACAAAAAGGGGATGGAAATTTTTTTGGGTTGAGGAGGAGGAGGACTTGCTTACTGCCACTCATATTTTAGTCACATCCCAGGTGTGTTATTGTAATATGATATAAATGGGGCCCCTCAAGGAACACCCGGAATTTGTAGATCCAAAACTCAGCAGTGCGTACATTTTTGGGAACCCTACACTTTACACTGCTGTTGCATGAACTATATTGTATTGCATTGCACTGCACTGCACTGCACTATACTATACAATTATTACATTGTTTTGGTATGTTACATTATGTTATGATATATGATGTGATATATGATATATGTTTGCTATGTTTTATTATGTTACATTACATTCTATTATATATTATATAATATATATATTATATAATATAATTATATAACCATTGTTACAGCCTTAAATCCTCATAGCTTCAACCTCAAACTATCTACCGTAAACCTCACCCCATTCTTAAGAGGTCCTTAAAGGGGGCATGCATAAGTTCACCAGCGTGCCTACCATCTCTGTCTCACTGTCCCCATTTATCTGTATTTCCTTCCTTTCTTCTTGTATATGTTCATACTTATACTTATTATCCTGTACATGTTTGACAAACAAACAAATAAATAAACAAATGTGTATTTTATATTCTATTCTATTCTATTCTATTCTTTTATTCTAATTACACTACTGTTGCATGAACTGCATTGGCTTTTAAGTTCTTTGTATTTGCAATTCAAGGCACTGGCTATCACCTTTAAAATCCTGGATAGCATAAGGCAGGTTATTTATTGACAGTAGAGGTAGTCCTCCACTTACAACCCTTCATTTAACTATCATTCAAAGTTAGAGAGTGCTAAAAAAAGTGACCAGTCCTTGCATGTATGATTCTCCCAGTGCCCCATAGACATGTGATCAAAAATCAGGCAAGCATTTATGATGGTGGCAACATCCTGGGTTCATAAGATCACAATTTGCAATCTTCCTATAAAGGGCTTGTTAAGCCAGATTCTCTCAATGACTGCATAATTCACTTAATGACCACAGCAAAAGATGGATGTAAAATTGCACGCAACTCATTTAAAAACTGCATTGTTTAGCGACAGAAATGAATTGCATTGTAAGTTTAGGACGACCTGTGGATACATGACCACCAGGTTGGAAATGGGGAATGCTCTCCAAGCCCATTATCTGAACTCTTGTCATCTGATGGGACCTTGGAATTATGTGTTTCCTGAAGATCAGGGATGTCAAACTGGCAGCCCACAGGCTGGATGCGTCATGAGCAGGCCACTTCCACAGTGGGTCCACAAAGGCAAAAAACATCACAATATGTCACAATATGTCACATGACGTGATCAAGTTTGACACCCATGAAAGAGCCTCACCCTGGAGATCAAGAAGGCCACCTCTTAACTTCCGGCCTTCTAGAAGTCTGCGAAAGGTTAATCTAGGGGTCCCTAAACTTGGCAACTTTAAGACTTGTGGACTTCAACTCCCAGAATTCTGGGAGTTGAAGTCCACAAGTCTTAAAGTTGCCAAGTTTGGAGATCTCTGGCCTAGTCATTCCTTCAGCACTGGGCTAGGATGGGAGTGCAGTAAATGTGGAATTCTAAAGTAAGAGAACATCTGTTGTTCTGAGTTAGATCTACTGTGGGATAGAATAGAATAGAACAGGGCTATCAAACTCGCGGCTCATGGGCCAGATGCGTCACGTTCTGGCCACGCCCACACGTGGTTTAGCAAAGGGGGAAAAAATCCCAATATGCCATGTGATGATGCCGTGATGACGTAACTTTGACACCCCTGGAATAGAATAACAGAGTTGGAAGGGACCTTGGAGGTCTTCTATCCAACCTCCTGCTTAGACAGGAAATCCTATACCATTTCAGACAAATGGTTATCCAATCTCTTCTTAAAAACCATCAGTGTTGGATCTTTCACAACTTCTGGAGGCGAGTTGTTCCACTGATTAATTGTTCTAGCAGTCAGGAAATTTCTCCTTAGTTCTAGGTTGCTTCTCTCCTTGATTAGTTTCCACCCATTGCTTCTTGTCCTGCCCTCAGGGGCTTTGGATAATAGCTCGACTCCCTCTTCTTTGTGGCAGCTCCTGAGATATTGGAACACTGCTATCATGTCACCCATGGACTTCTTGGTGTCCTCTGAACCTGACTGTTTGCTTGCAGATGTTCTATGACCCAGTTGGGTTACATAGTTGGGGGATGAAATATCTGCAAGAAAACAAGCAGAAAGCATCAGGAGCTCCAAATGTGAAATTGATATTTCAGAACCACATTAGGAACCTTTTTTTAATGTTGAGTGCATGATTGAGGCCTATTTTTCTGTTTTTATTGATTAGAACTTATATTGTATGAGATAGTGGCCATATAAATTTTTAATAAATCTCATAACATTTTACCCAATGATGACAGAATCCTACTGGCCATGTGTATCCTTCAAATTTCACATGATCACATGACCTCGGGACACAGCAACAGTCATAAATATGAGTCAGTTGCCAAGTGTCTGAATTTTGATCATGTGACCATGGGGACGCCATGGTCATAAGTATGAAAAACAGTCATAGGACACTTTTTCAGTGCCATCGTAACTTCAAATGGTCACTAAATGAACTGTTGTAAGTCGAAGACTACCTGTAGTAAGAGCGCTAAAAAGATCTTCACCCAACACCTTCTATCAATAAGACACAACTAGATGTACTTGTAGCCTGATTAAGTATAAAGCAGCTTTTAAAATTTCTGTCTTGCTTCTATGCCTCATTAGGACTCTAATATAGTGGCAAGACATATTACACTAATCATCATTTGTTTAGAATCTGCATGTTTGACTCGGCTGCTTTGATTTTTTGCATGCGAAGTAGCTTTGGGGTAGGCAATCCAAATGAGATCCTAAACCTTTCTATTTTATTCCTTTAAACTGGAAGGTTTCTCTTACCTGACTGGGGGGGGGTAGGGCTTCGGGGGGAGGGGCTAAATCCAATCAAAGTCGCAAGAAGATTACCCTAGGCAACTTTTAAGCCTAAAACCTGGCATGAAGTTGCTTTAGGAAAAAAAGGTTTATCGAAGGAAGTACAGTATATAGTCCCTCAACTACTGACAGTAAGAAATATTTGACTTTCTTAGAGGTTCCTCAGACATTTTGCCTGAAGCAGAAACTATGTATTCATTTCACATTTCATTTCTGTGAAATCGGCTGGCAACCTAGAATTTGGGGGAATCCTTCTGAGATGATAGATAGATAGATAGATAGATAGATAGATAGATAGATAGATAGATAGATAGATAGATAGATAGAT
>NW_020769368.1:1567224-1590978 GCF_900518735.1 Pseudonaja textilis | reverse complement strand
ATAGATAGATAGATAGATAGATAGATAGATAGATAGATAGATAGATAAGGGGGAGAATGTGTGTGAGAGAGGGGGGAAGGAGAGAGATTTGTTCTTCTCTAAAGTTCTTTGCTTCTAATGTTTTGCCCCCAAAAAGATTCATTTCCTATCTTTTCACCTCAGGCTCTTCCCATTTTGCTCCAGGTAAAATTTGGGTTGTGGCTGGTAGAGCCATGATGTGATGAGCAAGTTGTTCAGATTCCCTTTCTATGAGATACCAAAGCTCTAGGCATAACTGACTCTCACAGGTTTGGAGAGTCCCTGCCTGCCATTTCCCCTCTAGGACCAGGCAGTGGTAAAGATGGATTTTATGTAGAATATCATTTGGCTTAGCATATTGGACAGGCTCAGCATGGTGATTCATAAACCATAATTTATGGCTTGTCTCACTGGGTGATCACAACTAATTATGGTTTGTTAATCAAACCATGGCTTAATGTAATATATGGACCAGATGATACTTTTGGAACAAAGAATTCTTTCTGATTTGAGACAATCTTCCAAGATCTAAGATGGAACCAGCTGAATCCAATGCTCTTAATAGGCTTCCCTTTCGTGGCTGTTCAAATATTACTGACTTAATAAGTCAGTAACTATTAATCCTAACCATGTTTTCCCAAAGTAAAATTTGATTCTGAAATTTGATTCTGAAATTGCAGAAATGAAAGCTGTGTAAAGGTATTTAAGGTACCAGCCACAAATATTTTATCCTGGAATTGTTGAATGAAAGGTTGTTCCATTATTGCCATCCTGTAACCAAGATCCTTTCTTGTCTAATATTAAGCTCATGAAAACCCATAATTGTACTATAGCAGCTGGAAGGCAAGATTTATTAGAACCAGATGACTTTAGTGCTAGCCAAATTCTTTCATATTCCAGCAAATTGGCACTTGAGAGCATGTCTGAAGAGGGAGCTGGAGCCAAATGTTTTGCTGTTTATGAACTCTGCATCTGATTGACAGATTAAGCGTATCTGTTGTCAAAAACTCCAGATCAGACAGATGATCTGAATGTCACATACTATAGCTTTCCAACATTCGGATTTCTATATTACTACAGTAGATTGCATTATCACCAATAAGTACAGTGGTTCTAACAAAATGCAAGAAGTACATTTCTGAAAGACTGCAGTGGCGAAGAGACGAAGGTGTGAATCCAAAATTCAAGTCAAATCACACCTCTACTACTTAGGTACTGATTTTGTGGGGTGGGGGAAGAACCAACCCCACTCTGTCTTAAAAGGTGATTGCAACATCTGAAGTACTTCAACTTCTGAAGTGATACATGATGCTTTCACTTGCCGTTTAATCTCCTGCAACTACTTTTTACCACAACGGGATGGGGAAATCTAACCTTACAGTTTGGTTGAGCTGGGGTAAAAACTTGGGATATCTCCTTCCCAGCTTCTGCAAAAGAAAGGCAAGAAGAGTAAATTGTCAGATTGTCTGGAATAAAAGCTTCCTCTGAAGTATATACGATAAAATGAAAAGAAAAAAAAAAACAGGATTTGAGATAGAGAGCTACAGCACTAGCATCAACTATAATTTAGACCAAACTATGCAATCTATAAAAGGGATGCGGTGGCTCGGTGGCTAAGACGGTAAGCTTGTCAATCAGAAAGGTTGGCAGTTCGGCGGTTTGAATCCCTAGTGCCGCGTAACGGAGTGAGCTCCCGTTACTTGTTCCAGCTTCTACCAACCTAGCAGTTCGAAAGCACATAAAAATGCAAGTAGAAAAATAGGGACCACTTTGGTGGGAAGGTAACAGGGTTCCATGTGCCTTCATGAAGGCGTTTAGTCATGCCGGCCACATGACCACGGAGACGTCTTCGGACAGTGCTGGCTCTTTGGCTTTGTAACGGAGATGAGCACCGCACCCTAGAGCCAGAAACAACTAGCACGTATGTGCGAGGGGAACCTTTACCTTTACCTATGCAATCTATTTCACATGTAACTCTTTTGCTTTGATGAATGAAGGCAAATATTTATATCCCAGGGCAATGTTGCAGGATTCAATGTGGATCGGTCACAGCACCAGAGATGTAGCCTTCCAAGCTTTCAAACTCATGCTGCAGCCCATCCTCAGGGAATTCTCTCTACCGGAATGTGTGCTTTGGGCTATTCTATGTGTCGTATTTATGTGGTGTCTGGTTGGGTGTGGCTTCCTATTGGTTGATTGGTGTTGATGGCCAGCTATTAAGTCATTGGCTGTTGTTTCCTTGCACTGCCAAGACCTTGGCTCCTAAGTACAAGTAGTCCTTGACTTACAACAGTTCATTTAGTGACCGTTCTAAGTTACAATTACACTGAAAAATGGGCCTTATGGCCATTTTTCACAGTTACAACCTTTGCAGCATCCCCATGCTCATGTGATCAAAACGCTTGGAAACTGACTCATATTTATGACCATTGCTGTGTCCCAAGGTCATGTGATCACTTTTTGCGACCTTCTCACAAGCCAAGTCAATGGGGGAGGCAGATTCACTTAACAGCTGTGGCGAGAAAGGTTGTAAAATCGGGCAAAACTCATTTAACAAACATCTCACTTGACAACGGAAATTGTGGGTTCAATTGTGGTCATAAGTCGAGGACTACCTGTTCCTGATATGCTGGTGGTAAATTAGCACTTCTGTTGACTGACAAGGGGCCTGTTGCCCAAGCTTGAGTCATTTCTCTGGCTCTCTTTGTACCTGCTCGGCCCACAATCTTAGTAGCTGAGAAATTGAATCTTTTGCTTTGTTTTTTTTTCATTAAGCCAAGAAGAGCAGAGATTAAATTTGCAATATCCCCAAAATATCAAAATTAGCCTCTGAGTGATATATTGTGGGAACAAAACCCCAAAGCATCTGGAATCTTGTTTCTTGATGAGTTAGTTTCAGAACAATCCGAAATATCTGCTTTTCAGGACGAACTTAAATGTTGATCTAATTTACATTATACATAACGGACACTGTGATTACATGTCCATCTTTCAGGTGGGACAAAGAAAGACATTGAGGGTTTGAGCTTTCTTTGTGCTTAAAGAAAATGCTAGTCATGTGTTACCAGACAGGTAAAGATCTAGCATTTATACAAAATAATTATAACATTCATCTTCTTTAGCAAATTAATGAGGAGGATGCTATTGAGTAGGTGCCCACTTACAGCACTGGAGTGCTATTCCAGGCGTCACTATTCTGAAGAGAATTTTTTTCTACACCCAGCATTTTTGCTCAGCTTTCCTAAGATTGTTTTTATTCTGTCAGAAAGGAGTCTATTTCATCCCTATACTTAGCAAGTTCTTTGTAGATAAGATCATCTCCCAGCTTCTCTATAGAGTCTAGGATGGTATTTTTGAAAAAATCTTCAGATTCTTAAAGCTATTCTGTCCAGATTGCAGGCCCCAAATGTATTTAAAATACTGCAAAAGATGAACTTGGTTTCTGTTGATGCTAGAGCTTGGAATCATTTTTTTAAAAAAATAATCTTTGAACAGTTATCTTTTCTTTTGGTAGGCCTGGTCCCACTGGGTCCCAGAGACCATTGAAGACAACCTGATTTTGGAAAAAAGCGATTGGTAAGCTTCACTTCCTAGCAGTCTCTCCCCGGATAGCCTCTGCCTGTTAGATTTTGATAACACACAAAATATCCTTAAACATTGTCTTTGGGACATTTATTTTCAAATCAACTTGCCTGCTGTCCTGCTTGCAGCATCTGGGATCTTTTTAAAAGGATAAATAGGTTGTTTTCAACTTATAAGAGCCTCCATGTTGCAGTGGTTAGAGTGCAGTACTGCAGGCTACTTCTGCTGACTGTCGGCTGTCTGCAATTTGGCAGTTCAAATCCCACCAGGCTCAAGGTTAACTCAGCTTTCCATCCTTCCGAGGTGGGTAAAATGAGAACCCAGATTGTTGGGGGAAATATGCTGACTATGTAAATTGCTTAGAGAGGGCTGTATAGTACTGTAAAGCAATATATAAGCCTAAGTGCTATTGCTATTATGACTACAATTATGCCTGGAATTTTGATCACAAGTTGTTGCAGTCATAAATTGAATCGCCTTGACCAAATTTCAATTTCACAATCAGTTTTACAATGGTTGTTAAGCAAGTCACTGTAGTCATTAAATGAATCAAATGATAATTAAGCATATGGTCATAAATCCAAACCCAGCTTATCCAATGAGCATTGGTTTTTGTTTTGTTTTTCACCAAAAATGGCAAAAACATTGAAAAATGCAATCACTTGACTGAGGGACTCTATAACTGGTCATAAATGCAAGCTGGTTGCCAAGCACACAAATTGCAATTATGTGACTGTGGGGCAGTGGTTGGATTCAAAACTTTTTACTACCAGTTCTGTGGCTGTGGCTTGGTGGGCATGGCATGGCTTGGTAGATGTGGCTTGGTGGACGTGGCAGGGGAAGGATACTGTAAAATCTCCATTCCCTCCTCACTTCTGGGGGAAAGTTACTGCAAAATCCCATTCCCTCCCCACCCCACTAACCTGCTTTCCAGTTCTGTTCTCCTGTGCAGGGCAACAAAAGAAAACCCAGCCAATCAGCTAGGATTCGGGAGGCAGAGAATAGAGCCAGTCAGAGGTGGTATTTGCCAGTTCTCCAAATTACTCAAAATTTCCACTACCGGTTCTCCAGAACTGGTCAGAACCTGCTGAATACCACCTATGCCATGTGGGTAGGACACCAGTTGTAAGTTTGAGGATAGGTCGTAAGTAACTTTTTTTTTAGTTACTTATACTTTGGTAGTTAAGCAATCAGTCCAGTGGTGAGATTCAATGTTTTTTACTACCAGTTCATTGCATGTGGCTTGGTGGGCATGGCAGGAGAAGGATACTGTAAAATCTCCAGTCAGAGGTGAACTACTCAAAATTTCTCTGAACTACTCAAAATTTCCTCTACCAGTTCTCCAGAACTGGTCAGAACTTGCTGAATACCACCTCTGAATCAGTCATAAGTTGAGCAGCTATATGCTAGCCTGCTATCCCTCACCTATCACAGTTCTAAAATTCTATTGGATCTTCAAGTTTGGCAAAGTTGATTCACTGTTGGGATACTATAAATGTATTTTCTTTCAACACCTACAGTATGTCCCTATAGGGAGGACTTCAACCGTTTTATCTGTAGTGAATCCCAAATAATTTTTCCATTGGCTCCATTAAAAAAGAAAAAACTATTTGGTGGCAAGTTGAGAGAGGGAAAAATGGTGGGTTTCAATTTGCACACTAGGACCTAAAGAATTCTAACACAAATATACTTATTTTATTTATATATACAATTTATAGGCCTCCCTATTCCCAACAACCTAGGAAGTAAAGAAAGCCAATTTGATCTACTGGTGAAGAGATCAGGTTAGAAAGCAGAAGATTTGTGAGTTCAAATTCTGCCTTTGCTTAGCCACCTGGCTAACTTTGGGCCAGTCACTATGTTTCAGCCCAATTCACCTCACTGGGTTGCTGTTATGGAGAAAATAGGAGGGTGTGTCAGATATGTTAGCCGCGTTGAGTTATTTGTAAAAGTAATACAGATAAGACACAAATAAATAAAATAAAGAAGAAAGTTTGCAGTTATTCAATTTCCACTCTGCCCCAGAGCCTGAGATAATAGCTAAGTCTTTAAAGCTTTCTAAACATCAGCCAGATGGAAACCATCCATATTTGTTAAAGGAATAATATTTCAGAGGGCCAACAGTACAGCAGAGAGGGCACATTTCCACGTATCTGATAAGAGGACACTGCTTAAGCAATGGGACTTAGAGAGTGCCCACTCTGTTTGATCCCATCAGATGGGTTGAAATTACCAAAGACAAGTGATCCCTCAAACAAGCAGGCTCCATAGCTTGATTTTATATAGATGATAACCAGCATCTTGAATTGCACCCAAAAGCCAACTAAGAACTGTAGACCTGCAGGGGGCGGAGTGTCAATGTGTATAATTTATGGTTGCTCAGGAAGTTTTGTGAGTCAACACCTCAAGAGTAGCAGCAGATAAAAAGAAGTGGGCGAGGGACTTACTTTTCACACATTAATGTCAGCTACCCAAAAGGCAGGAAACACAGATTACAGATTAACAGAGTTGGAAGGACCTTGTAGGTCATCTAGTCCAACCCCCCCACCCAAGCAGGAGATCTTACATCATTTCTGACAAATGGCAGTCCAATGCAACTACAATGCAAATACAATGATGGCTCTGTGGCCCCAAGATTTTGTAGAGTTGTATGCAAAAATAAGTCCAGCAAACGCATATTCATTCATACAATAAATTCCATTGCAAAAACCAATCCCAACCACAAAAAATTCACTCAAAACCAGATTTATCCATACTGCAAATAATCCACTCTCAGGAACTCCACGCAGAACTCAAAAACCATCTAGACAATGGAGAGAAGGACCTGTACATTGACTACAGAGCTGATTGCATCAAAAGAAAGTCGCACAACCCACAACTCCACATCCAACCCCACCCCATTCAATCCAACATCACTCAAAACTAGGCACACACACCCCTATTCCAACCACAACTGGCCTAAAATGCAAGCTACTCAATGCATGAAGCCTTGTAAATAAATTACCTGAATTTCTCCTCTTACTAAATATGGCTAAATTCGGCATTATATTTGTGAAACATAGCTCAGTGCATCTCTCCCCGACTCCAATACCACAGTAAGAGACTATCATGTTTACTGATCAGATCGTGAAATCCATAGAGGAGTTGGTGTTGCTATCTTCTATAAAAAGTCCCTACATCTAAAAAACATCCAAGTTACCCAGGAGCTTGCTATTCCTGAGACCATCGTCTGTGAACTGTCCTTAAATATCACATTTCGGTTCTTACTATGTTACGGAGCCCCTAATTAAGACATTGAACATGCAAACAAGCTAAATATACAACTAACATGGGCAGCATCCTGCCCACATGCTTTTATCTTTCTTGGCAAAATCAATCTACCTCATATTAACTGGACCCTTAACGAATGTACAACTGAACCCACACATGCAACCTTCTACAATGCAGTAACAAATCCGGGACTAGAACAACTAGTAACCAACAACAGTAGACTTAACAATTGCCTTGATCTCATCTTCTGCAGTAGTTTGAATTCAATTTACAGAATACAAAGTAAAGAACCCTTTTCCAACAGTGACCATAACATGATTGACTTTTGTCTCAACATATGTCCACACAAAAATCATCACAACGATGGAATCCCCAATTTTAACTTCAAAAAAGGAAACTATGATCTTATAAACAATGATCTCTCATCCCTTGATTGGCAGTTTCTATTCTCTGGATGCAATACTGTAGAAGACCATTACAACATATTTTTACTTGAAGTCAAAAGAGTCATCAAACTATACGTACCATTAACAACTCCCAAAACCAGAAAAAACAAATTACCCAAAACAATAAGGAAGCTTCAATCCAAAAAGAAATCACTTTGGCAGAAAAATAAATCTGGTCATGTTGCCAACTTCAAAAGCCAATACAAAAAATTATGCCACCAGATAAAAACTGAATGCACCAATTATCACATTAAACAAGAAGAAAACCTTCTATGCACCAATTCCACCCGCGCTTTCTACAATTTTATAAACAACAAACTAAAAGACTCAAGGTCCATCCCACCCCTGAAAGGACCTAATGGTAAAGACTGCAATGATGACACTTAAAGCCAACCTCTTTAACACATTCTTTGGCTCAGTATTTGTAAACAGCAATGGATCATGCTCAGTATTTCCTAGTCAAACCACAGACAACTATAATGATCTAATACATATCAATTTTACAGAAGACAATTTTGAAAAAGCACTACGCTATCTAAAACCAACTCTATCTATTGGACCGGACAGAATATGTGTCTACTTCTTAAAAAAGCTATTCACTGCCATAGCCGAACTATAATAACTATATCCATATATATAACTATAAAGCATAGTCTTTGAAAAATCTTTCAGGACCAGCTCCTTGCCAAAACTATGGTCAGGAGCCATGGTCATCCCCATCTTCAAAAAGGGAGACCCTAGCCTAGTTGAAAATTACAGACCAAACACTTTACGCTGCATTACCTGTAAAGTCATGGAATCAATTATTAATTTATCCATTATCCTCCACTTAGAGACAAACAACCTACTCTCTAATAAACAATTTGGTTTCAGGAAAAAACTATCATGTAATCTGCAACTCTTACACTGCAAAAACATATGGACTACACAACTCGATCAGCGCAAAGCAATAGACGCAATCTACATAGATTTCTGTAAAGCCTTTGATTCAGTGGTACATGACAAACTACTCCTAAAACTAAAATCTTACGGTATCTCTGGACACCTGCATAACTGGATGGAATCATTCCTATCAAACAGACAACAAATGCTCAAAATTGGGAGCGTCCTATTGAATTCTGTACCTGTCAACAGTGGCAGTGTTCTAGGACCAACTCTTTTCATACTCTACATAAATGACCTCTGTGATCATATCAAGAGCAACTGTGTTCTCTTCTCTGACAATATAAAGCTACCCTTCAAAAAGACCTTGACTATGTATCAGAATGGTCAAACAAATGGAAACTTCAAATCTCAACAAATACATATTGGCAAAAAAAATCAGAAAATAAAATATAGGCTGAATAGTCAAGACCTTGTTGATGATCCAAACTCTGTCAAGGATCTTGGAGTACTCATCTCTAATGACCTAAGTGCTAGAGCCCACTGTAACTACATAGCCAAAAAGGCGTTAAGAGTTGTTAACCTAATCTTATGTAGCTTTTTCTCTGGTAATATTACACTACTAACTAGAGCTTTCAAAACTTTTGCTAGACCAATACTCAAATACAGCTCATCAGTCTGGAACCCACATTATGTATCTGCTATTAACACAGTTGAGAAAATCCAGAAATATTTCACAAGAAGGGTTCTCCACTCGTCTACTCATTGTAGAATACCTTATGCCACCAGACTCGAAATTCTAGACCTAGAAAAGCTAGGACTATGACGCCTTTGGTCCGATCTAAGTATAGTATATAAAATCATACATTGCAATGTCCTACCTGTCAATGAATACTTCAGCTTCAACCATAACAACACTAGAGCAAACAATAGATACAAACTCAAGGTTAATCTCACCAAACTTGATTGCAGGAAATACGACTTCAGCAACAGAGTGGTCAATGTCTGGAATACTCTACCTGACTCTGTGGTTTCTTCCCCAAACCCCAAAAACGTTAACCTTAGACTGTCTACTATTGACCTCATCCCTTTCCTAAGAGGTCTGTAGGGGGCATGCATAAGCGTACCAATGTGCCTACCATCCCTGTCCTATTGTTTCTTTTATTTTCTTTTATTTTTCTTATATGTATCCATGTATTCATAACTATGTTTTTACTTATACCTATTATTTTGTAAGCAATTGACAAAAATGAATAAATAAATAAAATAAAATAAAATAAATCTCTTCTGAAAAGCCTCCAGTGATGAAGCTCCCACAACTTCCGAAGGCAAACTGTTCCATTGGTTGATTGTTATGTCAGAAAATCTATCCTTATTTTTCTAGGTTGAATTTCTCCTTATCAGTTTCCATCCATTATTCCTTGTCTGAAAAAGGGTGCCTTGAAAAATAGCTTGACCCTTTCCTCTCCGTTGCAGCCCCTCAGAGATTGGAAGACTGCTATCATGTCTCCCCTGGTCCTTCTCTTCACTAGACTAGCCATGCCCAGTTCCTGTTCTTCCTATGTTTCAGTCTCCAGTCCCCTAACCATCTTGGTTGCTCTTCTATGTACTTTTTCTAGAGTCTCAACATCTTTTTTTATAGTGTGGTGACCAAAACTGGATGCAGTATTCTAGATGTGGTCTTACTAAGGTTTTATAGAGTGGTATTAGTACGTCACTTGATCTTGATTGTATCCCTCTGTTAATGCAATTTAGGATTCCGTTGGCTTTTTGGGCTGCCACCGCACACTGCTGGCTCATGTTTAACTGGTTGTACATTAAGATTCCAACATCCCTCTCACAGTTATTGCTATTAAGCCTGGTTCACCCAGTCTTTAGGTGTACTTTTGGTTTTTCTTGCCGAAGTGTAAGACTATGATTTTGTCCTGAAATAACAAATCAACATGGAGTCTTTCCACTGTTGAGCAATCAGAATGCAGGAAGTGGGGCCTGCCTTTATTCTGAAAATTGTGGCTGCTGGTGGCAGGAGTGATGGTACATACCAGCAAGCCACAAGTTCTCCCAGAAAAACAATACTGCCAAAAGTGGAAAGTAAGTTGGCCTAGGAACTACCTGTTAGTCTTTTAAGCATATCCGTCTTATCTTCTTACTAATCCTTCTCCATGGGGGATTGGACACAAGCAAGGTCCAGAATGCTAGCAGATGTATTTAGAACCTGAAACGTGTTTATTTCTATGGCAACCCAATTTAGATATATTACTACTGACATTTATTTTGTTCATTGAGGGTCTAAAAGAAGATGTCTGCTGTTCCTTACAGACATTTAAGAACATTCCAGGAAGACACAGAAAGATCATCTCCCATCCCTCAGAAGAATTTGTAACATTAGCAAAGATGCCAGAGAGCTTTAATTATTAATTTATCATGATAAATTATTTGCCTGATTTCATCCTCACACTACAGGGGAGAGCCCATTAAGAAACTTTTAAAATATCTGAAATATTGATGAGGCTGTTCAGTCATAACATTTCATTCATAGACTAGGCCAGTCAAATAAGGGCAGAGTAATTATCTCTGGAACAGTCAACCAAAGAATTGAAAAAGCAGGAGGGCTGTATCCATATGCTGAACCTTATCGCATATTAAACTATTTGTTTTATTTTCGTAAGCATTATAGGTGCCGTTTCATTTCATTCTAACTTTGGAAGTGTATAGCTACTACATCTAAAAGCAATATGGATTGAAAATAAAAGGAGCAAATAGGAAGAAAAGGAAAATGTACAAATATCTCAAGAAAGTGAGATTCTCTGATACTTTTAATGATATAGAAAAGATCGCAATATTATCCAATATGCTATTAGATAATAATTTTGCTTAACGTGGATATTAAATGCCCTGAGATAGGCAGCTATACGAATTTGATAAATGAAATAAACCTTTAGGTGAGTCATCCATTGGTATGAGGTCAGATATCATCAATATACTGATGGTACCCAACTTTCAATTACATCTTGTGGCCAACCAAACAATACTGTCAAAACATCCCCCAGCGTTTAGAGGCTGTTTGAGTCTGGATGGGAAGGAACAGATTCAGGCTCAGTCCTGATGAGACTGAGTGGCTGGTTCTGTTTTGAACCCCCTGGTTCTGGGGATATTCCTTCTTTAGTCTTCACTCAGATTGCATTTTCCAATTCAAGACCTGTGTGCAATCTCGGAGTCATTCTAGACCAAGGATTGGCAATATTAAACACCCCAAAAGCCACAACCAGAAGCCCCCCGTTCTATTCTGGAGCTGACTGGAAGTCCAGTTCCCCCACCATAGAGTCTCATCCTGGTGCAGTGTCCTTTTTCCTCTGCCAACCGGAAGCCCAGTTCCCCAACCATAGAGTTTCCTCCTAGTGCAGTTTTTTTCCTTTTACTGACTGGCAACAGGGAGCCACAGCAGAGGGATGAAAAAGCCACATGTAGCTCCAGAGCCATGGGTTGCCGACCCCTGTTTTAGATTTATAACTTCTGCTCAAAGAGCAGGTGACAACTGATGTGCCAACTGCGTCTTCTCCTGGACCAGGTAGCCCTTCACTCACACACTGGCTAATTGACAATAGTATTACTGCAATGCACTCTATGAGAAGTTGCCTTGAGGGCCATCCTGAAGATACAGCTAATCCAGAATGCAGTGGTATGGTCAGTGATGGGCATGTCATCATATATTCACGTCATTATTGCTTTCAGAGTTTCACTGATTATCAGTTGGATTCTGGGTACAATTCAAAGTACTACTTATCATCTTTAAGCCCTTCCTGTCATAGGACCTGGTTATAGGAGAGACTGCTTAGCTTCTATTATTTCTCTCAATCTATTGAGACCAGACAGAGTAGCTATGCATTGTTCATATGTTTTAGCCTCTAGTCTCCTAATCGTCTTGGTTGCTTTTCTCTGCATTCTTTCTAGAGTTTCAATATCTTTTTTTTTTATATCATGGTGACCAAAAGTGGATGCAATATTCAAAGTGTGGTCTTACCAAGGCATTATAGAATGGTACTAACACTTCATGTGATCTTGATTCTCTCATCTGTAAGTGCAGCCTAGGACTGTGTTGGCTTTTGGCGGGGGGTGGCAGCTTTAGTACACTGCTGGTTAATATTTAATTGAGCCCACTAGAACTACACGATCACTCTCACAGTTACTACTACTAGTAAGAGCCGTGGTGGTGCAGTGGTTAGAATGCAGTACTGCAGGCTACTTCTGCTGTCTGCTGGCTGCCTGAAGTTTGGCAGTTCAAATCTCACCAGGCTCAAGGTTGACTCAGCCTTCCATCCTTCTGAGGTCGGTAAAATGAGGACCCAGGTTGTTGGGGGCAATATGCTTTATCTGTAAACTGCTTAGGGAGGGCTGTAATGAAGCAGTACTCACGTCTAAGTGCTATTGCTACTATTGGCCAAGGTACCGCCTATTCTATACCTGTACATTTGGTTTTTCTTGACTGTGTCTTACTTTTCTTTTTTCTTGCCTAAAATCCTTACTTTCCTCACCATTGAATTTCATTTTGTTCGATAGCACCCAGGGTTCTGCTGATTGTCCTGCTGATTAAGCAGGATCACCTTATGGGACCCAGAAGGTACTCCAGCCTTCTCAATCACATTGCTTGCCTCTTGGGATGACATCTCCCCAAAGATCCATACAGCTTCCATCTGAATAGCATTAAAAAAAAAACCATTAAAAACTTGGTTGTTCTCCCAGGTCTTGGGAGAGGGTGACTGTACAGTGTCTATATGTTTGTTTTAATTGGTCTTGGGTTAGTCTTCTAGCTAGCTTCTTTTTTAATTATATGCCACCCAAAATTGCTATGGAGTCAGACAGCCTCAACATTGAATGAATGAAATTAATAAACAATAAAATATGAAGCACACAGTATATGTTTTCTAGCATTGTTAGGATTAGTTAGCTGCCTATGTTTTTCTAAAGGCTCAAGAGAGGACAGATGTGATCCACATTGCCAAACTTCTCTTCATTGTAACACCTGGAATTCTTGAGTGTTAGAGATGCTCTTGGACTAGTTCTTCAGGTCGTAAATAAAGACTTCCAATCTCCGTTCTCAAAAGAGGTGGATAGGGAAGCTGAATCCTTGCCCTTTTCTTGGGATCACCCATTATCAGGCACATAAGTGTTCATATAAGGGACATGAATAAGTGTTCATACAAGGGACTCTTCCCATGAGTAGAAATTTCTCAGAGGATTCTCAGAGGCATTTTGACTGTATCTTGTTTAAGGTTATAAGAATTTAGGCTTAACAATCTTCTATGCCAAGCTTCTGCTTGCAGAAGCAATGTCTTGGTTCAGTTTGTAGACCTAGATCTGTTATTTCATGCTCTTGTTGATCCTTTGTGTTGTGACCTTTGATCTAACAATCAGAATGATCCTCTAAGTTAGCCTTCTTGATAACCCTAATTCCCAAATATAGACTTTCTGAGCAGTTCAAAGAAGCTTAAGTACACTACATGTGGTGTTGCTTTGCTTGAAACACAAGAGTATAGATAGCACCAAGGGTCAGTATTAGTTATCCTTACAGTTGCATACAATCTATCCTTTCAAGCATTGAGTAAAGGTGTAAGCCATGTAATAAGCCATTATTACAAACCATCTCATTTAAGAAGCTCACCCTCTAAAGCAGGGGTGTGAAACTGGTGGCCCATGGGCCAGATGCGTCACATACCGGCCACGCCAGCCACGCCTATCCCAGCTCTGCGAAGGGAGAAAAGTTGCGATACATCACATGATATCAACGTAACACAGCGAGTTTGACACTTGTGCTCTAAAGCTTCTGAGCAAACGATCAATCAACCCCATCATGCAGTTATGAGATTTTGGGAAGACCTATGTCATCAAAGCCTGCAACATCACTCATACAATTTGAGCAAACATATCTCTTGCAAAGATAGCAAGCATGTGCTGAAAGAAAAGAAAAAATAGCTTCACCCAGGAGCAGAGATCTGCTTTGCATGCAAATAATCTCAGTCCCTGACATCTGAAAATATCCCAATTATTTCTGCACAGGTGGATAGCAAGTTAAGATTCTTTTCCCGCCCCATTGGCAAATTCTCCCGAACTGCTATTTATTTTATCCTCCTGTTTTCTTTCTCTTATCACTACCCCCAAAGAAAATCCAATCAGAAATGTGTGCACAAGATCTACTTGATTTCTGAGCAGAAAGTAATTGGTGAGACCAACTTTGGAAATGGTAATGCAAGATGTGAGATATTCTCCAGCTTTGGGAACAAATTTTCAATCTAGGAGGAAACTATGCCAGCAGGGTGAATGAGTTTCCACGAAGAACTGGACAAGGTGATAGAGCTAATTAATACAAACTGTCTTCAGCCTTAATCTTTTGAGCTTCAATAATAATACAGTAAAATACATGCATATGTGTAAGTGAGTTTCCATAATGCTGAATGTTCCAGTTAACAGTCATACTTTTCATTGTTCTATTTCCACTAAGATTCCTAAATGACCCATGAAACAAATTTTGTAGTGGATTTTGCTCAACCATGCATGCATCTAAGTTAATATCTTTTATCCGTCAATTATATTTGGTTGATGTTCTGCAACAGATCGTGTGCATCAACTCTGTTAAAAAGCTGACAAACTTTCCAAGAAGTATCCACAAGATGTGTGTGTGAGTGACAAAGGTCAAGATGGCAGTAACATGATTGAAGTCATGCCCTTTTGTACATGTGTACGATATTGAAGCAACATGGAAAAGGGCAGGGCTCTGGTTATATTGGATGATGTTTCAGATATGATTTCAGGTAAAATTTGGGTCAACCAGTCTAGACAAGACCTGGTAGGTGGCAAACAAAACCTACAATACATTGAGTGATTCACACTAAATATTATGCGTGTGGTTTTGCATGATTTTTTTTCCCACTTGAACATGTTATATAATCTAGTTGTTGTTTATACAGCAAACAACAGCTCAATAAACATGGCTTAGTACAATATGAATCAAATTCTCCACTGATCCATTCACAGCATGAATCAGATTCTCCACCAATTTAATAATCTATGGCTGTTATTATTGTCTGATAATTTCCCAGTACCATATAGCTATTCTAAGAAAATGATAACTCTTGCTAATCTATTCTACAGAATCGTTTAAAAAATAGCATAGGTTTATTCCAATGTGCATGCATCTCAGAGATGGGCTAGGTAGAGATATCAGTAGATTATTCTTAAAGGTACTAAGAAAAGAATAATGAATAGCAAAGAAAAAAAACCCAAAACCAAACGAAAACTGAATCCAACTACTTGAAGAAATCCTCTCCGGCAGATGACATGTTAAACCAATGCCACATTTGCAAGGTCAGCTTGAAAAAAAACAAAATAAAAGCAGCAATGGCGATGACTACAAGATGAGTGAACAGAGGGCTATGGAAAAGAGCAGAATTTAAAATACAAGTGTCTAGACTGAAAGATATCACAGCTAGTGATTGAAGACAGCCTGCAATACATCAGAAGGATAAAGGCAGTGTTTAAAGTTGCACGGTAAGGGAGAGAAATATAGTCACATATTCGAAAAATATCTTAGAATAAAGCCAATAGCAGACCATTTCTGCACTGTTGCCAACAAAACTACCTGGGCTTTATATGACCCCAGGCAATCCTAGAGAATGATGCTGGTGCTTTAAGGAGTGATAGACGGGTACTATTTTTGCTCTAAAGCACATTTTTGCCTTTGCAAAACCCTAATGAAGACAGCAGAAGTCTTTATTTCAGTGTGGCACGATGTAGCCTCAACCTTCTCCTCTCTATGTTACATCAACTCAATACATTTAATCTTCCTTATAATCATCCTAATAGGTCTTGCTTTATCGGAGTTCCCTCACCATCTCAGTTTCCCTGATATTTCTCAATACTAATCCAGCTTGTATGCACATTCTTCACAAAAAGCAGGGTTTACGTAGAAAAGACCAGACTGGAATTTTTTATGTTCTAGAACTAGACAAGAAGCATCTATTAATACATTTATAGATTGTTCTACAACCACGTCACCTTTCTGGCTCATATTCGGTTTGCTATTTACAAAAACACAATTTTTTCTCACGTGCTCTCCTGATTTTGCATTTATTTTTACTGAATGTATTTGTATTGGATTTGATGAAATTGGAGGGTTCAGCATTTGGCCTTTTAAGTTCACGCTGAAGCTCAGTTCGGGATCTGATTAATCTTTGGATGCTCTTTAGCCATACAGTTTCTCCTCTTTGCTCCAATGATACACACCATAGAGCAAAACTTCAGGGCAGATTGTCCTAACTCTATTATGGTGGTACTACTGCTCAACCAAAGGAATGTGACCCTGCTATGGAATCATCAGCATCTTACTAGCAAAGATACTTTGAGAGTTAATTTCTCAACTTACGATGAGGATCTTATCATACCAGCACTGGTTTCTCATTATTTGTCTCTACTAATCCATGGTATGGTTGACTTCAGTATTGGTTAGCCCAGTACAGATCCATTGAATTGGCATTAGCATTGCAAGAAGGATCCGCATCAGTGGGAACAAAGAAAGCTTTTTATGGTGCCACCTGCAGATGCTGACCGCGTAGCCAAGGTACTGTAAAAGGACGAATTTCAGTCCAGCAGAGAGAAGTTTTGCTGACAGCTGGAGCTGAATTGAGTAAAATTCTAAGGAGGCCTGAAATGAACCAAGCATTTTAGCTTTCAGCTGAAAAGCTGAGACTTGAAAGAGCCAAAAGAAAATAAGAGTCCAGCTGAATTGCGTTGAAGCTGCCCTACTGTCTGAAACTATGGAACAAAGTCAGGACCAATGGTAGGGAGAAGCCCAGAACTGAGGTGGCAGAAATGCTTAACATGCACCGGCTGATATCAACAATTTCAGATTTGACAGGAAAGCAAAGAGGCTTAGCAGCAAAGGTCAATGGACAGACTCTGTGGGGTTGACCTACTGAATAGGTTATGTGGCAGATATAGGATGCAGAGAGGGGCTGCTAGCTGCAGAACAGGCTCAAACTGGTTATGGCAGTATGAGTTGATAGGCCTTGATGGTAGGAGAAATCTTCACCTGGAGCTAAAAGCTAAGATACAGAACTAGCTTCATCCCATCATATCGGTCCATCCTATTTGGTTCAGGCAGGGAAGGTATGTTCAGACCCCATCAGTTAAGGAACTCTGACTGGCGGGGTCTAGAAAGAGACTGTTGAAGTAATTCCCTGTTAGGAGAATGAGCACATACAGGGAGACGTAGTGAGAGTAGTGTTTGAATAATACACAAATAGCACACAGATACACTGTACAGTAAATGTAGGTTTTTATTGTCAATAAAGGTTTAAGCAAAGTCCACACACAGTCCAAGTCAATTCACAGTTAAATCAGTCAGTGTTCATTTCAGGGATAAACCGAATATCAAAATCCAGTTTCAAAAAACAGGTCAGTAATAGACTTACATCAATGATCAGTAACAGTTAACTCTCTCCAACAGAAGGAAACAGAGACTCACTCAGTTCACTGAGACTTCTGAGACTAACACTAAACAACCCAGATTTCTGGCTCCATCTCATGGCCATTTGCAGAACCACACCCAATTGCAGATTTTGCATTCTCTTAAAGAGACAGCATTAAAATGTCTATCCTGGTTAATATATTTTCAACCCAAATAACTGTTAGGTGACTTACATTCCTAACAGAGACCCTTCTCTGCCATGGCCCTGCCCCATGGATCTCCTCCTAGAGACGAGGTGGGCCCTCACTCTCCTGGCCTTCTGAAAGTGGGTTAAAACATGGCTCTGCAGCCTTGCTTGGGGAGCCCAAAGGAGCACACAGTCATGGGTTGGTGCAGTTTGCCTTTGTCAACTAACAGGGGTTAATTATTCCCACCTCCTTAAAATTGTATATTTTTTTAAAAAAACTTAACTCTTAAATTCTAACTCTTAACCTTTTAATTTTTATATAAAGTTTATATTTCTAAGTGTTATTGTACGCCACCCAGAGCATCTCCCTGAGAGCAGCTCAGAAATGAGAACTATAAATAAGAAAATATACAACTCTTAGTGACAAGCCAAGGGTCGGCCATTTGATACTTTTCAGCAGTTTTAATACTTTGGCCTTCCCTGCCTTTTCTGAGAAAAGCATGCCTAGTTATAGATCCAAGAAGCCATACTGTAAACCATTTATCCAGTTAAGGGAATAAATTAACCCTCCCTGTTACCCGGCTGTGATAACGAGCAAGAAGTCAGTCACATCCCTGACTGATTTAAGTTTGCTTTTTTTCCCCTACCTAAGTGAGATCTACCAATACAGATACAGATCTGAAAAATGTTTTAACTGATAAGACATGCCTATTAGGGACACATCTGCTTGCTTTGATAACCTTGAGACTATAAGTATAAAATCTGCTAGAACCCTTTGTCACTTGCTTTGTGTCCCACTTGTATTCCAAATGACCTATTCTGTACAGAAAGAAGTTGTTCTTATCTCCACCCTTGGTGTCCAATTCATTGGACAATGGTCTTCCAGATACAAACCCTAGGACATTGGTTCTTATGTCAGGAATATTAAGATTACAGTAGGCTTGGCAGGTAATATAGACCTAAACCCTTATAAAGGCAACTTGGGTAGGATCACAGTATCAGTCTGCCAATAAAATGCTCACTTTGTATAAATGGTTACTTCACCTGCTAGGGTTTGATCCCATCTTTGACACCCCTAACCTGAGAAATGGATATAAGAGCACATTGGTAGAGATGTTATACTCCTATCAGCCAGTAAGCACCAGGCATTGAGCTCTTTTATTTATTTTATTTATTTTATTCCATCTATGACTATTCTTCTCCTGGCATTTTAACACCTGCCCACCCACTTCCTTCAAAGCCTGTGTGGGTAAATACTCACGATTATGAAGCCAAGTGGGAATTATTCATTTTGGAACTTAAATAGCTACGGAACACAAAATAAAATTGTCCGCTACATTCATCACAGCTGAAAACAGTGGGTGTTCACACAAATAAGTGAGATTAGTGAAGCCCAGAAGTTATATTTTTTGATGGTGGTACTCACCTGGTAGAACAGTCATTCCAAGAACAGTACCCATCTGTGCATTTGAAACATGATCCCTGAACTATTCTGCAAGGCTGCTGTTACCCAGTGTTGGCTAGGTATATGTGGTGATTAAAACATTTATAGTTTTATTCGTACCTATTAAAAATGTTGCTTCTGTTGGTTTTATTGTAAAGATAAAGATATTATCCCGTCCAATCATGTCTGATTCTACAGGGCAGTCCTCACCTCTATTTCTTAGCCAAGGAAGCCAGCATCGTCTGAGGATTCTTTCTGTGATCATGTGGCCAGCATGATTATGAGCCAAGGTGCATGGAATGCTGTTACCTTCCCACCAAAATGGTACCTATTTATCTACTCACAACTGCATGCTTTTAAACTGCTAGGTGGGCAGGAGCTGGAGCAAGTAATGAGAGCTCCCCCATTACATGGCACTTGGGTCTCAAACCTTCTCTTTCAGCTTTCTATCTGACAAGCTTGGCATCTTTGACTGCTGATCCAGGGGCGGGATCCTACCGGCATAACAACCAGTTTGGTGAGTGTGTACTTTGCACGCGCATGTGTACTTCATGCATGTGCAATACTTGCAAAACAACTTCTCCTGCAAGCAATCACCCTCTCCTGCTGACGCGCAGCACTCAGCTGTGCCCCACAAAGCAACTATGGTAAGAATAAAGGACAACTAGAGCCTGGGCGGGCGGGTGGGCCCAACCGAAGAAAAGAAGATCTTCAGAGGGAACCAGTTTGGTGTCAGCTGTTATTCAGCACTACCGGTTCTAAAGAACCAGGTCAAACCTGTAGAATCCCACCCCTGTGCCAAGCCATTGTGCCCCTGGTTTATTATATTTTGTATTTTACTGCTGCAAACCAATGAGAGTGGCAATATTTAATAGTATGTGAATGTCATTCATAAATGTTCACCAGACAGTGAAACAAATATATGCAAGCCTGCCCTGTCATGGTTATAAGCCATACATTGCACACTTATGCTCCATTTACAGGGTAGCTTTTCACTTCCTTTTGAGATAAAGCGTGAGGAATATTTTCCATTGAAATGGAAAATATCTTCTCTCCATTCAGCTGGATTTGTTACTGAAGAATAAGTAGAACCACTGCAAAACAGTATCCCTACTCTCCTTTCACAAGCAATCCAGAAGAATGCCATGTGTGATGGTACTGAACATCAGAAGTCAAGTAGGACCAGGAGAACCTCACTCATCTCTTCTAAATCCCAAAAATTCATGATTGGACCATCATTGATCTTTGACAGAACCAAATCCTGTGGGAAAGGGGATATAGATAATCAATTTCTTTTAGGGCACTCTGTACCTGAACTTGTATCACCTTCTCTGTGTCCTTTGTAGGAAAGGAAAGTGGGAGACAGAATGATAATTGATTTAAGTAGGTTTGTCCAAGGAAGGCCTCTTCAAATGAGGTGCCCCATGCCTCTTCGAACAGATCTGGCACAACCCCTTTCTCCAAAAGCCACTAACTTCCTGGATATTGTCAAAAAAAAATTACCACCGGTTTTGTGGGTGTTGCTTGATGGGCGTGGCAGGGGAAGGATACTGTAACATGTCCAGTTAGAGGTGGTATTTGCCGGTTCTCTGAACTACTCAAAATTTCTGCTACCGGTTCTCCAGAACTGGTCAGAACCTGCTGAATACCACCTCTGACATTGTACCTCATCACCCCATTTCTGGCACTGAAGAAGCCAGGAAGAATATGGGTCTAAATCACAGGTGGTGAAACGCATGCTAGTGAGCACCATGTCCCCTTTGTCAGTGTCAGCATGTCAAAATGAATAAATAAAAATACATTTGTGGGTCATTTTGTAAGTATAAAAATAAATCAAATTGCCTGTCTTTAAACTAGCTATATATTTTCCTTGAGTTTTTTTTTCCCCTTGGGACTTATTTGGAATATTAAGAACTCAGTGGCAATTATTTGTTTTCCTTATAATGTGTAGATACTCAGAAGTGTGGCATGCATTGTTGGCAATCCTTTAGCAAAATGTTGTATTTGCAAAGAATTAAATTTCCCTAGACAATGATGAATTAAGTCCCCTGAAATACACTCCTACTGGCAAATTATACCTTTTACTTGAAGGATAATATGCATTAGGGACAACTGTCTGAAGAATCTCCAATTCTGGTTTTGAATATTGATTTGAGTCTGGTTCTCTTTGGAAAAGGGCTTAATAATTACCCTCATGGATTATCTCAAATATACTGTATGTAATGTGAACTATCATTTCCCCTGATGTCAAAGCAGATTTTGAGCCCACTGACTATTGTAGATCAGTTTCTGGGTTTGGGTTCTGGAACATGGCAATACAATAGTTCTTCATTACCTGACATGAGGATTACAGAATGGCGAATTTATGTCTGTTTGACCTTGAGACAATTATACACTGGGATTCCACAAAGTTCTAGCTTACCACCATGATATTCAGGCAGTTATGTTAAGCAACTGAATAAATCACCTGGAGATTTGAAGCGAACTGCCATTGTTATCTTGATGAGGTGCATTCTGTTTGTCCTCTATCTTCTGAGCCACCTGATCCTAATAAGTATAGAAAAGGAATTTGAATCCGGTTATAACTTTAATGTTGACCCATAAATAGAATCCCAGCAGTTGGAAATGTTCTTGGCACATAACTTATGAATCTAGAGGATTGATGTTTATCCTGTTTTTGAAATGGCTGGTCTCTTCCTGAAACAGAAGTTCATGATCAATAAGTACTCTTTGATCCAATTCTATTAATAGCCTAGGTAGCATTGATTGCCTTTGACCTATCCCCTTGGCCATATCATCAATGTTTTTATCAGCCCCTCAACTTTCTACAATATATCATACATGGGCTTTCTTTGAATATTAATTATAAGGTGCAAAATATGAATGCTAGATGGTAGTCGAAATGCTAATGATACAATGAGTTGCATATAAATAATGGCTCTCCATACTCGGTTCAAGGTGCCATTTCTGTCTTTGAAAGGCTTAAAACCACTTGGAGCCTGACATTCAAACAGGAACATCTTACCCTAGCCCCATTCCTATATAGATAAAGTCCTTTACTAAAGCCCTCCATTTTTACCAGAGATTAGTTATTCAATGCCCACTCTCCAAAAGAAGAGGACATTTATGGCAGCCCAACTACCTTCTCGTTAACCTATTGTACATCTTAAAGAACCTATTGTACATCTTAAAGAACTTCTTGCAAGTAAAACTATTGAGGGGAGGGGGAAAGCATGTATTTCTCAGAAATGGAAAAAAAGGAATAATAGCAAGGTATGAATGTTTTGAATAAATTTGTTTTCAAGAAGGGACAGAATGGGACAAAGAACAAGACCAGCTGAAACCTATATCCATTATCAAATATTATGTAACTGCCACCCTCAATGCATATTGCAGTCAGTAAGATTTAGCATTTATGTAACTGTCTCTCTCAGTACTAAGTAAATGATGTTGACTCATTGGTTCTGAGTCTATTTCTGCACATGGCAATTAAAAGTAATCTGCTTTGAGCTTTCTGCTTGGACGCAAAAGCAGCAAATAAATAAGATTTAAATGTATTAAACAACTTTGAAGTGCATAATTATATATTGGAAGTATTTTTAACAGGGCAATTTCTTATGTAATAAATATGAACAGTTGTTCAGAATTAATTACTGTTCAGTAATGATTGCTGTTATCTGGTGACTGTTGAGAGTTGCACTTATTTGTGTTTCCAGATTCTTACTGAATACGATGCAAAGGAAAATCAACAATGCATCTAAAGATTCTTTGCCTGGACCAAACCTCTAAAATAAAACAAAAATGAATTAATGAAGTTTCTGAAATATGAACAAAAATTCCACCATTGTTACATTCCAGTGAACTGAGGAATTTCAAGGGAAGCTTCATGTCAATTTTACCTTCTTCCTTTAGCTGCTTGTGTTCAAACGAAACCAGATGTAACAGCTGGCACTGTAACAGATCAAATCTGGTATTATCCCATTCACCAAACAATCCATGTGCAATGATGTAGATAAGATTTACTGATGTGGAATTAAGAGTTTGGACTTACAGTGGCCCTACAGGGCCCAATCATCAAATTGAGAATTGGAAGCATTTTGAATTTTCCACAGCAATCCAGCCTTTCTGTTTAATTTATGCTTTATTACCCCCATCTTATTTTATGTTTATGATTTTATAGTCAGGACTTGAAAACCAATCTAAAAAAGTCAGCTATGAACAATAAAATATCTGGAAATGCTGAAATAATCGACAGCAGTATGAAAACCATAATACAATTCCATATGGTTTTATTGTGTCTGCATTCCCACAACATTTAGTACTATCCTCCTTCACTTTATTTAAATGTGAATATGGGCCTATAAAGAGACAGGCCTCGGATTGCATAGCTGTGATAGATGATTGATAGATAGATAGATAGATAGATAGATAGATAGATAGATAGATAGATAGATAGATAGATAGA
>NW_020769368.1:1537889-1563195 GCF_900518735.1 Pseudonaja textilis | reverse complement strand
AGATAGATAGATAGATAGATAGATAGATAGATAGATAGATAGATAGAGACAGAGATGATAGACAGAGATGATAGACAGACAGATAATAGAAATCAATAAATATCATTTTAGAACCCAGTACAGAGAAATATTACGTTAGCACTCAGAAAACCTGTTTATCTTCTCAATAAATCCATTTTGTTTAGGATAGAATCTGCAATTGTTTCAGCACTCCATGTTTAAGGCCTTCAGATGATCAACACAGATTAATCTTTTGTCATCTAAGACTATATTTTGCCAGTCTCTTGGACAACACAGCTCTTTAATGATATAAGGCTACTCCTCCTTCATACTATTTAATTTGGAATCAAAAAGAACTTGCAAGGCCTGTTCAGTAGTTTTCTAGTAATAATTTCTTCTTCAGAAAAAAGCAGAACTATACAGGAATTGCTATTGTCTCCTAAATTCTTCTGCCAAGAAAAATTGTCTGGAGTTTTGCTTTATTTTTTATCCTTAAGAGAGTGCCAGTTTTCTTTATATTTTGTGTGTGTGTGTGTGTGTGTGTGTGCATTTGTGTGTGAGACAGAAAATGTGCTAAAGAGCAAAAATCATTGCAACACATTATCTAATTAGGCCAATGTTTGTAGGGAAGAAAAGACCTTTCACTCTTAAAATGTGAGAACACTGGATTCCCCATTGGATTCTTTGGTGTCCACAAAGCTGGTTAGCAGGATTGCTAAGTCTCTATCATTGTTAAAATGTTATAATCAATAGCAATGTTTTTTTTAAAGAGAACGAAGAATGAATGCATACCCCACCTCTTCCAACTCAATTAAGAAATTATAACTCTCCCAACTCTCTGCCAGAATCTCCAGTGGAAATGAATTCTGGGAGTTTTCATGTCTAAACTCTTTGAAGATACCAATTAAAGGGCCCTGTATTAATTGTGAAGAATGATTCCCAATAATTCTTTGAACTGAATCGTTTAGAGCAGGGGTCTCCGACCTTGGCAATTTTAATCCTGGCAAAGCTGGCTGGGGAATTCTGGGAGTTGAAGTCTGCCAGACTTTAAAGTTGCCAAGGTTGAAGACCCCTGATTTAGAGGAGGTGGGTGGTGTAGGAATTTGTTAATAATTAAACCTGTTTTCTTCAGAAGTAGAAGGAGAAAATAAACCGCCCAAATAAAGTAGATATTCATATATTTTAATGTAGGTGCAAATTAAGGAACAGATCCATATAGTTGAGAAAAGTGTAATCGCTTCACTTATTTATCTGCTGAGTTGTTTGTTCAGGTATTCTGTTGGGTACTTCAAGACCATTGTCCTCTCTTCTCTTGTACTTTGGCTCTAAATCAGTATTTTTCAAGCTTGGCAAGTTTAAGATGTGTGGACTTCAGCTGATGAGACTATTTTTCAGCCCCACAAACTGAATGAAAGAATTTGCTCTAACTGCATCCTCTCAAAATTATACATATTTCCCTAAGATGACAACCTATCAAAGACTGTACAGTTTGGTTATTATATGATTTAAATATCAAAGTATCTGTTTTGGGGCGGATGTGTTTATTTAAAAGACATAGGCTTTCCTCTGATGCTTCACAGTATACTCAGCTTTGGAAACTTTTATATAACTTTAGGCTTCCCTCCAATGTAAAACTCTCAGGCATGCCTACAATCAATAATAAGCTTCTAATATAAACATATTTCAAAAGATAAAAGCACAGGAACTCTAGCGGTAAAACAAGGGTAATCCATCAGTGCAATACCATAAATCTAAACTTAGTTTGAAAGCATGCAGAAAAGAACATCTCTTTATGCTGCCCTTAAAGCTGGGTGGACGTTTAGATTTTCAGAAATGTCATTGAATGGGTTGTACTCCTAACTTAGAAAGTCTCTCCTAAACTTGGAAGATATATATATATATATACATAGACCTTATTCTGGAGAAGTTTGGGAAGCTGGGGGTAGGGTGGCAGCAATCCCAGTTCTTAATTAGGTTCCTTGGGGAAATTAATTGCCCACTCCAATGATTTTGTTTTAAACACAATTCTCAAACTTGCTATGGAAACTGGCTATCTTTCTACTTGCCTACATATTTATTTGTGTTTGTGTGTGTGTGTGTGAGAGAGAGAGAGAGAGAGACCTCAATCAGTGATGAACCAAATGTATGTAAAACAAACATCAGGGAAAGTAAAAGATATTCTCCATTACTGTGGAATAGCTGAGTCTCCACTGTCCTATTTAACTCAACAGCAGACCTGGGCACTTTATGGCCTGTGAACTACATCCAGCCCTTTGGTTGCTCTATCTGTCCTGCTGCAGCAGCAGGGGTTTGGGGGCAGTGCAGAGGTGGCATTCAGCCAGTTCTGACAGGTTCTGGAGAACCGGTAGCAGAAATTTTGAGTAGTTCGGAGAACCAGGAAATACCACCTCTGGTTGGCCCCGCCCGCATCTATTTGCTGCCTCCCGAGTCCCAGCTAATCAGTCCCAGCTGATCGCCTGGTTCTTCTTTTGTCCCATCTGATTGCCTGGGCCTTCTTTAGTTTAGTATCGATCTTGCTAATGTGGCAGCTGTTAAGCCAAACAGGGGCGCAGTATTCAGCTGTGGAGTAAACCAACCCTCATGCTGATATTACGAGACCAGCGGCTGAGGCTCCTCAACTTGATCCTCTTCGTTTCTGGAGTAAGTTGTTCCTGGTATTGATTTTAGTGGACATGCTCTCGAGGAGAACATAGGAGAGAGTCTGAGACAAAGTTACTCTGAGGTATTTGGGGTGAGGATCATAAGGGAGTAGGTTGTTGGGGTGACATTGACAAGTTCGTTGTTGAGATGGAAACAGGTGGTCACCATTTTGCTGACACCGGGTATGAGTCTCCAGTCAGCAAAGAACTTTTTTCAGGGAGTTCAGGTCCTCAGAGAGGAGGCAGTCCAATACTTTCAAGTTTTTATCTTGCACTGCTAGGGCCAAACCATCTACATATCCAAATTTACATCCCCTTGTAGCTGGCATATCTGAGATATAAAATTGAACAGTGTGGGTGCCAGTACAGAACCTTGTGGAAGGCCATTGTTGAGTCTTCTTAACTTGCTGACATTGTCCCCTGTAATGATCTTTCACTGAGCATGTTGTTTATTAGGTGATAGAGAATTTGACAGGGGACGATGGGACTCGGTTTGTAAAGCAGACCATTCACTACAGTGAGTTTATTTATGCAACAGAGATCTTGAATCTGCAGCACAGAATATTTTACTATCCAGTTAAAACAATTTAGGATTCTTCCTGAACCTAATTATCCACCAAGCTTTCAGCATCATTGGGTCACTGACAGGCTAATGGGTATAAGTGTATCCAACAAATTACCCTTGCCAAAAGTAATTTTATTTATTTAAGTTATTTCCACCAAAACACTGAGACTAAGGTTAGGCTTGACCCTCAGCTGCCATGGTATTATTAAGGAAAAGCAAAAGTTTGGCCTATCATAAAACAGGAATAGTTGAAATAAATTACATAAGGTTGTTCAGTTAGGACGAAGTGTTTTGCTTAAGCATAAAAAGCATTTGTAGGTAACGATGAGAGAAAATGAATTATGACAAAGGAAGGAGCTTATCTGCGCATGAAGTAAAAATACAAGAAGATCCCCACGATTGCAAAAGCAATATTGATGGGATGGGGGAATTGTCTAGCAAGAATTATTGTGCTGGAGACATGGCTATTTCTATAGGGAAATGTCACAAACGGAAGTAGCATTTCAAACAACCTTGCATGGTACTACACTAAGAGGAGAAATTTAATGGACAAGTGAAGAGCTAAGCAATTCTTCCTACCACTTGCAAGCAACTCCTGTCGCATACAATGAGCACAAGAGAGATGACTATGCGTTTCTCAGAACATATATATTGCCTTGCCTATATGCCATGGGATGGTGCAAGAAAGCCACTTGACCAATTAAGAACCAAATGAGATTGCTGAATGGAAGCACTAACAAAAGCATTTTGGAACCCCCGTCGGACAAAGACAAAAGTCATTGGAGAAGGCCTTGATATTGGCCAAGAGGAGAAAAAGTTGATGCATGTTATCGCTGATGGCAAGACATGAGCTTATAAGAACTTAGAGAAGAAATTCTCACTCTTGCCAGCATTTTTCTGTTAAACATCACCAGATCTAATACCCCTACAAAGTATACCAAGTTGGTTTCAGGTATAACAATCGCTGCCCTGAAATTTCACGACTTTTATTGGAAATCACATAAAATTCCCTCTCTAGAAGAATGACAGGTTAGGTTATGGGAATATGCTTTAATGCCAAAAATAACACAGGAAACGGTAAATCTGAAACAGGCTTTAATTCAAATTGGAATCCAGTTGTGAATTATACTTGTACACATGTACTCGTACCATTTGAAATTCTGGTTTTTAGTAACTGCTACAACATATTAACTTTTCCTTCATTCGTGGAATAAGGCTATAATTTTAAAATTAGATAGAAATGTTCATTAATTATCTCTCATCCTGATTTATGATTTGTATCATACTGATCATTTTTGTTAATTAGTAAATATTGACTTTCTTATAATGACCCTGAAGTCTTAAATTAATATAAGATGCATTAATATGCAGCACTAATCAAACATTATCCTGGCCTTTTTTTTATTCAATTTAATACAGCCTGTAAATCTTCTTTGTACTATGTTATTCTTTTTCAGCTTTTCCAGCTTGGTTGGGGATACTTTTAAATATTAACTAAAATAAATACTTTATAATAATAAAAGCAGTTACTGTTCATCCCAGTGAAATAATGTCCAGCAGGTGACAAAGGGTTGGAAGCAAATGGACAACAATAACACAAAAAATTGAAACGATGCTCATGAAATCACAGCAGGATTCAACACAGACAATTCTTCTGAGCTGGCACAGTGTTTAATACCTGAAGATATACATATGTAATTGAATTAGATGCTTGAAATGTGTATATTTTATTAAAAATGCACCCAGTTACGAATGTAATTTTGAAAGTAACACATGAAGTTCCATTACTCTTAAAGAAATTTGCTTGCAAATTACACATATACAAAAAAATGCAAACATTAACCTAATACCCACTGCATTGTGTATAATTAGACAATTGCAATAAACAATGGATTCATACAAGTAGTCCTTGGCTTACAACAGTTTATTTAGTGACCATTCAAAGTTACAACGGTACTGAAAAATGTGACTTATGACCGTTTTTCACAGTTACAACCTTTGCAGCATCCCCACAGTCATGTGATCAAAAAAATCAGATGCTTAACAACTGGTTCATATTTATGACGGATGCTGTGTCCCAAGGTAACATGATCCCCTCTTGTGACCTTCTGACAAGTAAAGTCAGTGGGGAAGTTAGATTCACTTATCAACGGCAATGATTTACTGAACAACTGTGGCAAGAAAGGTCCTAACATGGGACAAAACTCATTTAACAAATGTCTCACTTAACAACAGAAATTTTGGGCTGCATTGTGGTTGTAAGTCAAGGACTATCGGTACTCAAAACAGTTCCAGTTTCAGAAGTGATTCTGAAGCTGTTCAAACCATTGCAGAAAAGTCTCAAAATTGAAAAAAAAAATGGGCTTTTTTGGAGCCTGGAAATCTCCAGCAATAATCAGAAACAGCATCAGGACACACACACACATATTTGTGTGGGTGTGTGTATATATAATCTTATGAAGAAATTTAATTAAAATAGTAAAATTTATTGCAAACTAAAAGGAAGATAAAAAGAAAGAAAGAAAGAGTGAGAGTTGTAAAGAAGAAGAAAAATTATACAAAACGGAAAAGAAAAAAAGAAAGAAAAGTATGAATACAACAAAAAAAGATAAAAGAAATACATAAAGTGACTTCTAACCTTCATCACAACATCAGGCCTCTTTTAAAGCTTGAGGTCAGAATAGCTGTTACATAGTAAACTTGAAACAGAAAGTTTTCAGCTTGAAACATTTTTGTTTTAAAACGTTTTGCACAACCTTTGCACTTATATAACTACCTTTAGTGGCATGTTAGCGAATTGACACTTCACGTGATTTACCTTTGCTTTTCTCCCCCTTCTGTATCTCAAATCAACTTTGGAAAATATACCAAAGTACATTGACAAATTTATCATAACTGATGTTTAGCTGTGGTTATGTGATAATTTTACACTTCATTTATGAAAAAAGTGCAAATTCAGTTTTCCCTTATCTCTCTAATCTTCTCCTTCTGGTTATATTTTATCATGGTTATATTGTGAATTGCCCAGGATGGTTTGGCATTGGGAAGTGTCTAAACTGATTACATTAAATTATTAAATTAACTTGGTTTGTAAAGTTTATTATATCTGTGATTGCAATAAAGATTGATATTCAACTTGGAGGAAGGTACATCTTTCCTCCATGCCTAGTTCATGCCAGAATGATTCTTTCTAATAAGGAAGAAAATTTCATAAATTCTTATTTCACATCATAGACTCGTGTTACCAATATTACAAATTCACTGGATAAATGAAAAGAACCAATGAATAATAGAATAATAGATAGTAGATAGTTCTGACATTGTTTATAAAACCAAGTATGTGCTTTAAACCAGGCGTCAACTGCCTTTTCAATTCCCAGGTATCAATCGTGCAACTTACAGGATGTCCCTCCGCATAAAATCACTTGCAATCTCACAACATTATCCTTTTCCCTTTAAATTTCCCTTTAACTTCTCCTCAAGTGGTTGTGTGAAAATACTGAAAGCTCAGAAGGTTTGGAAGTTTTTGCTATGTATTTATTTATTTATTTGAAGCATATTTGGTTTTCTTTACGTTAAGGTTAGCGAAAGTCTGTTAGCAAAACAAGATGCTTTGGCACAAGTGTGGGTCCCATACTATCAATCCCCAACTTAGTTTTTTTTTTTTTCCCATGCTCACATTATTATTTTTCATTCTTCCAGTCCATTCTTCCTGTTTCTGGATCTTAGGAAAAGTACTACTGTTTTCTCAAACCTTTTGTATACTATATGTCAGGAAAGATGTGCTTGGACAAAGCATGACTATTATTATACTTACTTTACTGTCAAAATCACAGCAAGTTTTCTGCTTTGAAGAAAACAAAGAACATTTAACATTTCATGCAGTAAGGAAGCTCATGTTTCAAATCCCTTAAGACATATTTTCTAGTCCATTAAGCATTTCAAGTTTTGTTCTGGGCCACTGCTGCAACAGAGAGCCCTCTGTTACATAATCTCTATTCTTTCTATTATAAGGATAAGCGTTTCTTTTCTTAGAAAGGGGATCTTCTACAAAAAAAAATTCGTTATCATCATTTTCACTAATGGAAAAAGAGAAAGGTGTGCATACATTTCTATATCTACCCACATGGGATTTAGCTCTGTGGAGTTCGTTAGTTAACCACTTCTGGGAAAACTTTGTATATTTTTTTCTTTCATTAAATTTACAAAAGAGCAAGAAAACAAAGCATTCAAGTTCAACACACTTTGAATGTATACATACATACATACATACATACACACACACACAAATAGCAGTAGCATTAAGACCTATATACAGCTTCACAGTGCTTTTTACTCCTCTCTAAGGGGTTTACAGAGTCAGCATCTTGCCCGTAACAACCTGGGTCCTCATTTTACCCACCTCGGAAGGATGGAAGGCTGAGTCGACCTTGAGCCTGGTGAGATTCGAACTGCCAAACTGCTGGCAGCTGGCAGTCAGCAGAAGTAGCCTGTAGTACTGCATTCTAACCACTGCACCACCACAGCTCACCACACACAAACACACACATATACATATACATACACCCAAATCTTGCCAGCCCAGGTCAGAATCAGAGGTGGTATTCAGCAGGTTCTGACCAGTTCTGGAGAACCAGTAGCAGAAATTTTGAGTAGTTCAGAGGACCAGCAAATACCACCTCTGACTGGGGATTTTGCAGTATCCTTCCCCTGCCATGAGCACCAAGCAACGCCCACAGAACCGATACTAAAAAAATTTGAATCCCACCACTGGTCAGAAGATGACTTCCTTGCCATCTTTGTTTCTTTTCAGTCTCCATATTTCATGTTGATAAGACAGAGATGTCTTCCCATCTCCAAAACAGCTCAAGTCCTTCATTTTCAGTTGTGAATTAATGGCCACAAACTGTACTAAGGACAAACGGTAGGCATAACTCAGTCGGCTGAAGAACTATAACAAATTGTTAGTTTTTATTTTAACCCAAAATCCTTACATTTGAATCCCCCCTTTCCCCATTACATATTCTACACCATCTGCTATATACACAAAAGAACGAGATTAATGTACATTATTTCCTTCCAGTGGGGATACATTTCACAGTATTCACGGTGGTATTTTCAGAATTGTCGCAAAACCTTCAGAGATCAGGGTGACATTGGTTCTGCAGGTGGAAAAGAAATGATAATAGCGCAGAACAGATGTGATCATATTTCTTGGCTGCTAAATACTTTGCAGGAATTACAATGTGTATTTGTACACCTTCCTTCTGTAACATCTCAAAGTATTTGTTTCACAATGCAATGTTATGATGTTCTTTTGTCTCCCTACCTCCTACCAAGAGTTGCTTAATTGGATCAGGGTTGGAAAAAGACCAGAACAACACAAGGTAAATTCTGCTAGGCATGACTAAGATGGAAACTAGAAGAATTCTCCTCAGCAGTAGATGCATAATATAGGACTGAAGAACTTACAAATTTCCAGATGCTGAACTACATTTCCTGAAGTCTTACTCAGTCCAAACATTGGTGAAGGATACTGGAAGTGGTAATCCTGCATTAACTCTGGAGCAGTGATTAAAGTTTCAGAATGAGACCAAGAAGATCCTGGTTGAAGCTTTTAGTCAACTATAGAAAACTTGATTACAAGAGCACTAACCATTTAATTTATATTACACTTTGCATATGTTGTAGCCTTTTTACACCAACCAAATATTTGAGCCAGTCTTAGCTAGGGTCATTGGTTTTATGGTGTGTACATTATCATTTAGTAAAGCTTATAAGAAGAAAACTGTATCAAGCTGGCAACAAATTGACTAACTGGTTGTACAAATAATGAATAATTGCATTGTACATTTAATTGAAGACCATTGCCCATTGCATACATCTTTGGGTGAACTCACATGCACACTGTATTATATTCACTTGGCAGTTTTAGATCTGTCACGGCCTATTTAAACTTAATGTCAGCCATCAAGAAATAAACATGCCAATATACTCCAATATAGTCCAGCACTTTCAGTGTAATAGGCTTTTCAGAACCTATGAAAGTAGATGGTGGTTTACAAAATAGTACAACCACAGAAGCTCTACACATTGTCGCTTTAACATTGTCAGAAGAATAATTAGGGGTTCCAACTCGAGCCGGAGCTGCAGAAAAATAAATAAAAAATGAGATCCAGACAGCTGTGAGGAAAGAAAAAATAATTATTCCTAAATGCAAACCAGTTTGTCAAATTTGTGGCCCACAGGCTGGATGCATCACACACTGCCCAAGCGCCCAGTTTAGAGAAGGGGGGGGAGTCACGATACGTCATGTGATGATGCCATGATGACACGAGTTTGATCCCCCTGCTGTAGAGAAATGGGGTACAGCAGCATATTTTTATAGGGAGAACTTGTCCAGGTGTGGAACAGAAGTTGTATTCAGCAGGTTCTGGTCAGTTCTGGAGAACTGGTAGTGGAAATTTTAAGTAGTTCAGAGAACCGGCAAATACCACCTCTGACTGGAGATTTTACAGTATTCTTCCCCTGTAACGCCCACAGAACAGGTAGTAAAAAAAATTGAATTCTACCACTGGTGTGAAAGTGTCTAGGTACTGATTCTAGGGTGACACTTGAGAGGCATGTGTCTGTGTGTGTGTGTGTGTGTGTAGGTACGGTTCTTCTTATAAACATGCAGTTTCTCTGGTAATCCTAATTTAATTAACTCTGTGTTTGCGCAACTTATGCTTTGATATGTGGAATAGGTCTGGGTAACTTATTTGGGGGTTTGAGGAAGCCGATTAAGTTTAGTTGATTATCTTAGTTTCAGCTTGACTGTCCATTATCTAGTGGAGGCACTGATTCTCAGACCACTGTGGATTCTGTTAATATTGTAAGAGAAGATGGATCTTGTAAGAGAAGATCACGGCGTGCCTGAGCTGCTCGTACAATGGGTCCAACTCCTATACAGATGTCACAAAAGCCGTGTAAAAGCGGCAGCTGGGATATCAGAGGAGTTTAATATTACCGTTGGCGTACACCAGGGCTCTGCTCTCTCACCACTGCTGTTCATTCTGGTGATGGACACAATTACACACGACCTGTACACGCCCGCCCCATGGACGCTGCTCTACGCCGATGATGTGTTCCTGGCCAACCTGTGCAAGGCTGAACTCGAGCACCGAGTCCAACAGTGGCACGACCGCCTCGAGCAGTTCGGGCTCCGGCTGAACCTAAAGAAGTCCGAATACCTGACCACTGACATTGAAATGACAGGCTCCATCCACGTGAACGGGCAGGAGCTACTGCGCGCCTCCACCTTCAAGTACCTGGGAACTACTCTTGGGGAAGAAGGCCTACTACAAACTGAGGTGGCAGCCAGGATCAATGCAGCGTGGGGCAAATGGAAGTCCGTCACGGGCGTCCTCTGTGACAAGAAGATGCCGATGCGCCTGAAGGCGAAAATCTATAACTCTGTGGTGCGCCCCGTGGCCATATACGGCGCAGAGTGCTGGCCGACGACCAAAGAAGTCGAAAGCAGACTCCAGATAATGGAGATGCGAATGCTCCGATGGTCGGTAGGCCTCACCCTACTCGATCGCGTCAGGAACGAAGAAGTGCGTAGACGGTTCAATGTCGTGCCCATCCCCACGGTCATGAGGCAGTCCCGGCTATGATGGTTCGGCCACGTGAGCCGCGCCAAGGAAGAATCCATCATCAAATCTGTAATGAAGGTGACTGTCGGAGGAGCGAGACCGCGTGGTAGACCTAAACAACGCTGGATGGACACGATCAAGGCCGATCTAGAGATCGCGAAGGCAGACCCGACACACGTGGCAGACAGAGAGGTGTGGAAGCAGTACTCAAGGACATTAGCGGACCTCGCCCGAGCGCGAGACAAACGCTGAAGGAAAAGAAGAAGAAGAAGAAGAAGATTGTAAGAGAAGATGGAAACAGTATAAAGAATAAAGTACATTTGGGTATAAAACTTCTCACAACATGAAACAGAGAAGCCAGCTCCACAAAGCATGAGGAGGTGGCTAGCAAGAGGATCAATAAAGCTCCCCTCTCACAACATTTCTATAATCTGATGTTGGGTTACCCTGATCTCTGGAATAGGTCAAGACAAGAAACAGATATCACAAGGATGGCTGGAACCTTATTTTATTGTCGTAGGGTATAAGAACAGAAATCTTGAACGTCTACGTAGTTTCCCTCTGTCCCCTCTTATGCCATACAGTACAGAATCGAGATGAGGTTATGTCAATTCTATATTTTATGGTCTCTCTTTTTGCGAGGCCAAGAGGTTTATTGTCTTTTTTTTTTTTTCAGCTACCAATTCTTGCATAGTTTTGCTGAGGTTAGGTCTGTTCTCCTCTTGATAGGGGGAGGCATATTAAACAAACAAACAAACAAACAAATGAACATTCCACACACATCCTGCACTAGAGCTGTTGTTCTCCTTTTAATAAGGGGAGGCAAAATAAATAAATAAATAAATAAATAATCCACAGACATCCTGCACTAGAGCTTATGGTTCTCATTCCAAAGTCATATTTAATTAGTATTGTTGAAACGTCTCACCGATTATCAAACAACCTCTACAGTCCACTTGCCTATTCACTTTTTTTAAAAAAAGAATTGTCAATATGTTATACATGATGACATCCAAGAAAGATATATCCCACTTAAGTTCTGCGGGGGGGGGGGGGGCTTGGCAGAGCACTAAAATGATTTGCAGAAATTGCTTTTCCCTTGGACAATGTGATTGATACGGGAAATAAAATCTTCGTTAAAGTGTTATGGAAGAATCATCTTTGGTTTTTAAGAAAAGCACATTTTTCTTCTAGGTGATCCAAAAGTTTTCTTCTCGGTCGAGAACCTTGTAGAGGTCCTCCACTGACATTAGTCTTCTAAAAGCAGACACACACACACAAACACACACACACCCAAAAAATCCTTATTTGGACCATGAGAAATGAAATAAGATTTTTTTTAAAAAAAAAGGAGCATCCAGTATTGGAAACTATAAGAGCTTCACAAAACATCTTGCAGCCACTTCCAAGCAGATGTAAGTGTCCAAACACCAGGAATGAAAGCCAGAATTCACACTTTCCTAACTGAATTTTTGGAGGGAGAGAGGTGGTTCACAGCAGCTGGAGGACTCCACATACATTTTGGCATTTTGGATTACTCGGTTTCATCTTAGAAATACTGTAGAACAGATGAAGCCAATGCCACTGAACACACATGTCATACAGAAGACTTTAATTTATGGCAATTTATTGTTGTTTTTCCTTTTTTTTCTACATTTTCTCCAGTCAAAGTCTCCACTTCAGTATTTAAGCTATATTAAGAGATAGGCTGCCATGAATTTCTACATCTTCTTGGCTTAATTCAGACGTGGCAAAATTAAGAAAAGAAACCTGAAAGATTCCAGATCCAGATCCAGACAATAATCTGGGAACATGAAATAGGTGTTCAAATAAACACGGAGACCCTATAAAATACTTGATTTTCCTTATATCACCTAATCAATAAGAAGATAATGGGCCATATAATACATCTCCATTTGAACGTTACTGCTGTTCAGCAACTTAATAGATATGAGAAACATATTTTGATATATACCTCAGAAGGTTAGCATTGCTTTAATGGCTGGACTGCAATAGTGAGACAGGATATGGTTGAAAGTGATTTTTCATAACAGCGTGCTATGTTTTTGGGCAGCTTTTTGGATAAATGTGTATACTTTAATAGAGATAATATATTTGGTCCATAAGCAGATGTATCAAAAGTTTTTCCATTTAAGATGGAACCTAAAGGCTGCAATAATATGACCTTTTCTTCATTTTCCAAACCAAATCCGGGTGATTTTTTTTTTAAAAAAAAAAGCAGCGAACTTCAGACTTGCAAGTTCTATCATGCAAAAGAACTGGAAAAGACTATATTGTAAGAGATTAATAGTAAACATTTATAAAGCCCTGGGGTCCTATGAAAGTGCATTTATTTTACTATTTGAATGAATAAATGCTAATGGATTTGGAAAGATGGACCTTTTCCCATTTGATTATTTCCTAGCAGACAGTGATGGATATTGTTATTCATTTGTTGATAGTTTTGAAGAACTGAGTAAGAGCCCCTTCTTTCCCCGATAAGTAGTAGTTATCATCTATCCCAATTTTATCTAGTGCCTGGGATAGGTTAGGTTGAAAGATCATGAACATGTCACTTCATGGTTCAGAGGAAATTTAATTGTGTACCTACCAAATTCAAGCCTGATAACTCTAACCATTATGCCACATCACTTTCTCTGAGTGAGGTAACTTCTAGTTAACACACCTCCTTTCAGCAACCCAGGGATTAACACTGTGATTGTAGAGTAAAGTAATTTAAACAATTATTCATTAAAAAACCCATCCCAACAGTGATCATTTTTATATAGGGACCAAGCAGATGAAAGCTGTACACTGATAATTTTATAAAGAAGACTGTATTATATTTCACTCTTGAGAAATCTGCCTACACCTGTTTTTACTTATTCCTTTGTCTACATGTCTCTCTTCCTTCTATAGCAGGGGTGTCAAACACGCAACATCATGGTGGCATCATGTGACCTATCGCGACTTTTCCCCCCTTCACTAAATCGGGTGTGGGCGTGGCCAGCACATGACGCATCTGGCCTGAAGGCCGTGAGTTTGACAGCCCTATTCTATACGTTGCTCCACAAAGCTTCTTTTTATTATAGGATGGCAACAGTCTATTTAATCAGAAGCTGAGGAAAAATATTTAAATTTTCTTTGCACTCATTGTATAACCATTTTCTTTTGTACGAAGACCAAGCACCACATGAGTTCATTTGAGCGAACTATTGCATAGAACGCCTTCTTTCCCAATATATTAGCAAAATATTAAAACAAATGGTGCATTGTATTCCCTATCACCAGGTTAACAAGTAGTTTTTAAAATAAATGTACATCAGCTTCAATAACCTGGAAGTTTAAAGTGGGCTTAGTTCAGGATTTATCCAAGATTGATTGATATACACATTTTTTTTAAGTGAAGGAACATTTGCATTGATTAATCTTGAGATTGGAAATAAGAAAACGTATGGCAAGACCAAGAACAGAAAAAACAACAACAACCTGAAGACAATAGCAAGCTGTTCCATATTATTGACAAGTAATCAAGAGTCAAGCTTAATTCTAGGATCTTTACATTCTTACTATTTTAAAGATAGTGGAACTTAGCTCTAAAGCAGCATGTAAAGGATTATGCTGGACAACTGGAGTTTTTAAAGGGATTGATAAACACGGGAGAACAGCAGTCATTCCCTCTCACTTTACAGCTGAAAGTGTAGTACATATTTTTAGTGCCTATTCCAATGAGTCAAGAGTCAGTTTGGTGTGGTAGTTAAGGCACTGAGCTAAAAACCAGGAGATCATGAATTCTAGTCCTGGGTTAGGCACAAAACCAACTGGGTGACTTGGAACAGCCATATCCTCTCAAAAAGATAATGGCAAGACACTTCTGAAATCTTGCAAAACAACAACAACAACCCTGCAGGATTAATTAAGGCAGTTGCTAGGAGTGAACAAGCAGTTGAAGACACCACATCCCAACAGAGAAAACTTTCGATGTATAACCAAAGTATTTTTACATTTAAATGTTCTAGGTTGCTTTATTAGCAAATATATGGAAATTTGGTCAACTAAAGCATGCTCTTCTCATTAATTGATTTAACTTTTTTTTTTAACCTGTCGAAAGTCTGACAAGTGGTCTCTCCATTTAAGGGCACTTGAAAAAGGAAAAGATTTTAATGGAGAACCACTGATGTTATACTTTTGTTTATTTCTGTATCTACTGGATGGCACTACTTTTTGACAACATTCTTTGTACTGGCAGGCATTAAACAAATCAAATAATTCCCTGAGACAGAAGTGACAGGACCTTAGGGTTTCAAACTTAAACATAGATTTTACGGTGCTCTGCCTGAAGAATGATTCTACTTACTGTCTACTTGCAATGCAGATTAATTTTGAAAAGTTATCAAATGTGTACCCTTCTGGGGCCTCCTATTTTACTCATAAGAGAGTAAACTACACAGTAGGACAGACAAATTCTGGGCACGCCAGGAGCATTCATACTTCCATCAGAAACTGGTACTGAAGATTACCAATAGATCCCCAGAATCAAATATTAGCACCTGTTTAATATCCTGTATGGGTACTGAATAAATTCCTTCTTTTATATGATGATCTATTTATATTTAAAATTATGTTAACCCAAAAAAGGTAGACCAAAACTGTCATATAATGCTGTGTCATACATGCATTCATGGTTTTAACTATTCAGTTAAATACATCAGAAATGGATTTTGACAAATTGATGAAATCCCTGTAGCCGGAGAGCAGGATTCCTGTACTTAGTGACAAGACAGTGAAGGGATTTCTATGAGTAGCCTGTCTTTCACCAAATAAAAGTTAATTTTCTGGCCAATCCCCTTGTAGACTTTGTGATCCTCTGTTAAAGCCATCTTTCTTAACCATGGCAACTTTAAGAAATATGGTCTTCAATTCCCAGAAATCCCTAGCAAACATTGCTGGCTGGGAAATTGTGGGAGTTGAAGCTTATACATCTTAATGTTGCCAAGATTGAGAAAAATGGCATTAAAGTCCAGGATACTTCAGTTTAGGAAGTGTAAATAGCCAGGAATCTGCCATCAGCTAGAGATGTAAAAGATAAAGAAATCACTGCTCTCAGAAACCCCACAACATTTGGGGTAAAAAGTATTACACTATTAAAAGAGCTTAATTAAATTTAAATAGCTGAGGGTAAAGCAGAAGCCAAAGCTCTTTTCATAAAACACAAAAGCTTTGGAAAAAGGGAAAACGTATTGATATAACAGGCTTTCACTCCATAAAGTGCTTAAAACCACTGTTGCAATAACAAAGGTAGAATTAAATATTATTTAAAGTTTTAAATAAAATCATGATTTCCTATAAATATCTTAAATATCTAAAAATATCTTGGCCTCTAGCAGTAAGGGGGAAAATTTTTCAGCAGCATCGATGTTGGCAACAGATGAAGTTGCAAACAGCAGGGATCTTATACTCTGATTTATAATCCATGGACTGGATCAGTAAAAAAGGGAATTCTATTTCTGAAAACAGTGATCAAACAGGAATAATAATTTTATTTATTTATTAGATTTTTATCCTGTCTTATTATTTTAAAAAAGGAGTTTGCGTTGGGGAAATGAATGATAAATAATCCTGAACTAGGAATATTTACCTGTCAATGAACAAAATCAGAACAGTCTGAATTGTTAAAAAATAATTATTGAGTTAATAATTAATAATCATTTGAAGATTACCAAGGTTTTAGGGACTTAAAAAAAATCTATAAAAGCAAATGGTGGTTATATACGCTTTTATAACAGTACACACAATATCGTGAGATAGTTAAGGTGAACCTCAACTTTTTCTTCACCACAAACCCCCTTTAAATATCTTTTTTGGCCACGGACCGTGAATATGGAGCCTCAAGACTTAATGCAAAATTTAAATTATAACATTTCTTCAAGTCTTCATAGGTCTCCTTTGATGACATTACGCCCCCTTCCCGGAGTACATAGAATACAGGATGAGAACCACTGAGATGGAATATTTATAAAATCATAAACTCGTTGATAGCCTACCAGCAAATACACTGGATGCATACAATGTGCTTCTTTATGTTATTGTTGTTGATTGGAATTGGACATTAAGGTAGGCATGTAGAGAGGGGGGCTTAACACTGTGCACTGCAAATAGATTCTTTTGTGTATGAGGGGGGGGAGAGGGAGAGGGAGAGGGGGAAGGGGAGGGGGGGGGGGGGAGGGAGAGAGAAAGAGAAGAGAGAGAGAGAGACTACAATACTTTATGTGAAGTTGTTGCATAAATACCTGCCTAGTTCTGCAAAGTCAGTCTAAAAAGATATGCCTACTACCTATTCTGATGCCAAAAAAATTGTCAGGTCAGAAATGAATTGTTGCACGGTTTTCCAAAGGGAAGATGGCTGAACAGGCAAAGTGCAATACTTCCAGTAAGATCCATAAAAGCTGTACAGTAGTAGATAGGCTTTTATAAACCTTAGGCCTATGTGTGGAGATCAATCCAGATGCATTAATTCTATTGAAAATATGATAACAAATGACCTTTCTTTCCAACCAAAGTGACATCTAACAGAATAAAATCTTTCAGTGTACAGTAGAATCTGTTTGCAAAGAGGAGAAAGTGGGTTTTTTTCCCATTCAGAAAGAGCCTCTTAAGGTTAGGGAGGTGTGAATCAATATTAATGCACTGGGTTTTTATTGTCTATGTTGATGGAGCATTATTCACTTTAGTCCATCAAGGTATTTTTAATTGTTCTTTTCAAACTGCATTTGCAAACTCACACTGGTTTTCATTCACAACCTTTGCTGATAGCCTTGAGCTTTTGCAAGAAAGGGCACATTAAGGGAAGTGAGAGCAGAGCTGACAGACAGGAAGAAAGCACTTTGAACGGTGGAGAAACTAAAGCACAAAACACAGGAGAACTAGGTGGAAAGAACAAAAAGACAAGACAAGAGGGAGACATGGAAAGAGGCTGAATTGGGGATGGAAGCCTATATCACATAGGGCAGTTGAGTGATTTGAGGCCAAGCAGATGTGGTGGTTGGGTGGAAAAGAGGCCAAGAATGGGTATTCAGGAGAAATCAAGCATCACACAATATACTACCACATAAGAAAGTTGCAGTGTATGAGGATGAACGTGAACATAGGCAATAGCACCTTTTACAGACGAGTCTATCACAATTAAATAAAATATTTTGCATGGGATTTGACCAGAGAAGCAGGAGCCTTAGCCTTGGTTTTGGCTTTACTATTCAAATAGCATGTAAAATGCCTCAGCTCCATCAAACTAGGAATATTCCTTTTGGCACAGACAAAACTCAGAAGCAAAATCCTTAATATCTTGGCTATGGTATGTGTGGTAATGGATGTCTTATTCTGGAATAAATAAGCAACCCCATGGTGGACGTAGTGTATAGTCTGAAGCTTTCATCATTCCCCTACTTTGCACCAGAATTTCATAAGTCCCAGAATATCAGACAACAACATCAAGCAATAGGACAAAATTCTGCATAGGAGAAAACAGGTAGCTGCCCATCAGAGACTGATGTGTGGGCTTACGTGTGTCCTGTCCTGGTTCATGGAAATCACAGGCATACATCTTTACTAAAAAGGGGTCTTTTTAATAAAAATCTTTTCAAACAGAACATTAATGGCAAGAAGTTCAAACAAAGAAGAAGGCAGCCAAGGAGTTGAAGACCACAATGGTGAGGAAATGGAAAGCTGTCACCAACAGATATCTAATATAACCTGGGCTTGTTTCTCTGATGGGGAGGAGTTGTTTCTGGCCAACAGTATTGCTAAGCACCTTTGTTCATCTCTTTGTTGCATCAGATCCTGGCATGGGCAGAAGTGTTAGCTCTGATTCTTTGTCTTCTAAGGCCAGCAATAGCTGCCTCTCTTGGTTGGTTGTTAGGCAACTTTTCGACTAAATCGCCTAGGGTTGATGTTAGCAATAGCACTTTGACATATATCGCTTCACAGTGCAACAGTTATAGTCCTCTCTAAGTGGCTTTAAAGATTCGGCATATTGCCCCTAACAAATGGCTCCTCATTTTATCGACCATGGAAGGATGGATGGATGAGTCAACCTTGAGCCAGTGAGATTCGAGCTGCCGAACTTTGGGCAGCCAGCTGTTAGCAGAAGTTGCCTGCAGTACTGCATTCTAACCACTGCGCCGCCACTTGGTGGTCGGTTTGCAAAGCGGAGAACGTGATTTCTTTCACTTCCCCAAAGCAAGAGCCACTCAAGACTAGGGATGTGTGAATCAATATTAATGCAAGATGATTTTTTTCATCATCCAAGTCTGAGCCAGCCATGACACTAGGCTGATAAACAGCCTACTCTGCAGGAACATACCGCCACATTTGGGAATCTATGCTTCCGGGATTTGTATGTCATGTCTGGATGTATTTTTCCATCGCAAGTATGAATGGTGGATAGACCTTTATCCTACCCAAGTAACTTACATCCTTTAACTTTCACTCTGCAGTACAAAAATGTATCTCTTGTTTGACCCAGGCCAGTTTTACCAAGAAGCAGCAATTAATTAATGACTGTAATCAGATATGACCATATATAACTTTAATACTTTTGTTGAACTTTTAAACCTTTGTGGAGCATGGTGAGGGATTTATTTGTTTCCTGGTCTGCATGAAACTTATTCACTTCAGGATTAATCTATCATTTGCAAGGCATTACTTTATAGATTACCTTGAGGGTAAGGATCCCTCCTGAATCATAAAAATACACACAGCATCCATTACATCCAGAGCACGTAGATCAAAAAGTGGGAATATACTCTCCCAAACCCAGGGACTGATCAAGGAATGACTTTCTCACATACAGTTCTAATAGAAATGGACTTTTGGGCTCGGTGAAACTATTTCCTTCTTTTTTGTGTAGGTCATGGAGAATATTCTATTGTGCCCTGAATTGAAATAATATCTTTTGTCACTTGCCCAAATTAATTTAGTTCCACCAGAATATAAAATACCTGCTGCAGCAACTGGAATGTACAGCTATTTTAATGTTTAAAAAAAACTGAATTAATTTTTATGACAATTCTACCTAATTACAATCTTCTTTTGGGGAAGAAAAAGTGAATAAAAAGAACCTTTCTTTCCAGAGAAGGAAGAAGACATAAGCAAGTCACTCAGTTTAGATTAATCTTCTTCAATAACCTCTATGAATGCCAATCAATTGCTGGCTACAATAATATTTGCTGTAATTTTCTCTCCAGGTCAAATGTAAAAGAGAAACCTCATTTTTCTTTAGGCTGTGACACAGGAAAAAGCCCGTCTTCTTTGTCCTTTATGCTTCTGATTGGGCTGCTAGTTTTCAAGGAAAAATAAAGCCTTCAGACCAGTGGTGGGATTCAATTTTTTTTACTACCGGTTCTGTGGGCATGGCTTGGTGGGCACGGCAGGAGAAGGATACTGTAAAATCCCCATTCCCTCCCCACCCCACTAACCTGCTTTCCAGCTCCGTTCTCCTATGCAGGGCAACAAAAGAAGACCCAGCCAATCAGCTGGGACTCAGGAGGCAGAGAAGAGATGGGGACAGGGCCACTTAAAGGTGGTAGTTGCCGGTTCTCCGAACTACTCAAAATTTCCACTACCGGTTCTCCAGAACCTGTCAGAACCTGCTGAATACCACCTCTGTTTCAGTCTAAAGTATGCATGACATGTAACTTGGCATTTGGTTAACCATCTGTTTGGATGGCCCTCCTGTCTTGGAGTCATGACTATAGCAAGCATTACAACTTTATTCAAATGAATAGCAAGAGTGTATCTCCTGAGGCAAAGTGTTTAAAGGAAGGAAAGCAATTCAAGAAAGGAAACTGTCCATACAGGCAGTCCTCAACTTACAACAGTTTTGTATAGTGACGGTTTGAAATTTACATCGGCACTGAAAAAAGTGACTCATGACCATTTTCCACATGACTGTGGCAGGATCCCCATGGTCCCGTGATCAAAATCCAGATGCTGGATCGTATTGATGACAGTCGCTGTGTCTTGGGGGTCATGCGATTTACCTTTTGTGACATTTTGACAAGCAAAGGTCAATGGGAAAGCCAGATCCATCTAACAACTGTGTTACTAACTCAACAACTGCAGCGATTGACTTCACAATTGTGGCAAGAAAGATCGTTAAATGGGGCAAAACTCACTTAACGACTGTCTCGCTTAGCAACAGAAATGTTGGGCTCAGTTAGAGGTCATCGGTCGAGGACTAACTGCATAACCATTCAAATTTGTCTGTGAGGCCTCAGTAGTGGAAAAATTAAAGGAAGTTCAGCAGGAGTAAAGTGTTCCTCTTCTAATAAAAGATTAAGGTGTTCTTTAGAGAGATTGCCTTTCTCTTTCCCAATAGTCTGCATAAATTGGAAAAGCCCTCTGTGTGATATTTCCAGGCCTTGAAGAAGCTCTTAAGTTTCCTGGATGAAACCACTTGAAGTTGTTTTAATGCTTGTTGAGGTGAAATCTGTTGTATTTTCTCGCAAAAATGGAGGGCATCTCTTATCTCCTTCTGGACCAATTTGCAAACTAGTGTGGATTTTTTTCATTACTGATTCTCAGTATAATCTTTTCAAACATGAATGTCACAAGCCAGGGGTGGGATTCAATTTTTTAACCACCAGTTCTGTGGGCGTGGCTTAGGTGGTAGGCATGGCTTGATGGTCATGTGACTGGGTAGACATGGCTTGGTAGTCATGTTATTGGCTGGGCGTGGTCAACTCAAAATCACTCACACTGAGGCACGCATCTCTTCGCCTAGCCGTTCATGACTGTGGGGATGCTGCAACAGTCATAACTGTGAAAAATGGTCATAAGTCACTTTTTTCAGTGCCATTGTAACTTTGAATGGTCACTCCACACAAGCAAAGCATCAGCAAAGGAGGGGGAAAAAACTCCAGAGAAGTTCCTGAGACAGGAAGTCTAGTCCTGCCAAGAATATAATAAGGGTTAACGGAGAGGCAGTTTCTGTAAGCAACACCAGAATGTTTCCTTCCTGCCTTCCTTACAGGATTAGGCCAGTAATTTCTTCTAACAACCGGTTCTCCGAACTGCTTAGAATGTTAACAACCGGTTCTATCAAATAGGTGCAAACTGGTAGAATCCCACCCCGCCACAAGCCAGCCTTTTCAACCTGAATAGCACTAACATATATAACCGTGATGTTTATAAATACCATAAGATGCAAATGATCCACATGCCTTCCTTCAGACTGACAAATGGTGATGCTTCTCAATACAAAGAAGAAGTATATATAAGAAGAGCCTCTGTGGCACAGTGGTTACAGTGCTGTACTGCAGACCACTTCTGCTGATTATCGGCTGTTCAAATCCCACCAGGCTCAAGTTTGACTCAGCCTTCCATCCTTCCGAGGTGGGTAAAATGAGGACCCAGATTGTTGGGGGCAATAGACTGACTCTGTTAAAACTGCTTAAAGAGGGCTGTAAAGCACTATAAAGTGGTATATAAGTCTAAACGCTATCGCTATTGAGAAAAATCCACAGAATCAAACGGGTATCTCAAAATATAGTAATGTCATCCCAGATAAGACTCCATTTATATTTTGGAAAGGCTTTCAGGATTGGCTGGATGCTTCAGAGTTGCTTAATATTTTTATTTTTCCACCCAACCATGACAAATGAGTAATTTTGTCACAGAATTATCAAAGTAACAACTGGATTTATCTTTAAGCTGCAAAAAACAGGATTCAGCACATGTGCTTTGTAAACTACTGGATACCCAAACCAGTTTCTGATATGAAGAGCAATTTTAATCCTTTTTTCATCCTAGAAATCTTGGGGGGAGGGGGCATGAATTGACTCATTAAAATAAATGGCCTACCTTTGGACAACATAAATTATAGGCAAAGCCCCTTGATACAGATTGAGGCCAGTTGAGGTAGAAGGGTTAAATACATCCTACATTCCTGTATCCATGATAGCATCTTAGTCTCAATTGGTACCCTTCCATTTATTTTTGAGTTTTTAAAAAAAGAAAGGCAGCTGAGTCTTTAAATTAAAGTGCAGCTTGGCTGTTGATATGAGCAAAATTCCACAGGCAATAGTGAAATATCTGTATATTCTTGCTTGTCATTTCTAGACCTTTTCTTACAGATTCTCTTTGACAGACTCCCATCATTGGATGGTTGTAAACGTTGCAATGCTACAGTGGAAAATATGTTTTGACTGAATCAACCTGTAGACATACTTAACTCAAAAAGTATTATGCCACATATTGTAGTCCTCAAAAAGTGGTTGTGTTGTGTTGATAAAGGTGGCAAAACATAGTTGTCCCATTTGCATGTTGCTTTTCAGCAGCCCTCTTTAAAGTGACCTGCACCCTGCTAGTGTGATTCATAAGATCACCTGCTATAGGACATGAGAAATATTTCGAGTATTTAGCAAATAAAGTTATTGGATTCACTCAAAATTAAACAGTGCTAGTCCTATCATGGTGATGGAAACAATTGTCTTGTTTTATTAGCTGATATAAGTTTGAGCTTGCAACTTGTAAAGAAGTGGGCAAGATTCTTGAATCAACTAACACAACCACTTGTATATTAGATCCAAGTTTGTCTTGTTGGGTGAGGTCAACTAATCTCAATCCATACCACTTCATTGAGGGAGGTCCTAGAAGCCTTCAAGGAGATGACGGTACATCCCTTCTTCAAGAACTATTTTTTGGACTCATTGGTACTTGTCAGCCCTTCAGGGCAAAACAGACTAGAAATCAAAAAAAACATGCATGCTAATACTACTTTCACTATAAAGCTAAAGTAAATCTTGCAGGTCTGAATACATTTAACCTCTCCCTCCCTTTACCTTCGTTGACTAGGAAAAGCCTTATCTGGGATATTTTCTCAGGTTACAATTCTGGCCAGGAGTCAGTTTCCTTTTACCAGACTCTTGTCTATGTTAAAAAAAAAAAAATATTGAATTAGAATACATAGCATTACAAAATAACAGAGCTGGAAAGGACCTTGGATGTCTTCTAATCTAACCCCCTGCCATACCATTCCAGACAAACGGCTATCCAATCTTTTCTTAAATACCTCTAATGATAGAACACCCACAACTTCTGAAGGCAAGCTGTTCCACCGGCTAATTGTTCTCCCTGACAGGCAATTTCTCCTTAGTTCTAGGTTGGATCTCTCCTTGATAGATTTCCATCCATTACTTGTTATCCTGCCCTCAGGTGCTTTGCAGAATAGGTTGACTCTCCCTTTCCCACACTCCAGTTCAATCAGTGGTGGAATTTTTTAAAAAATTACTATTGATTCTGTGGGCTTGGTGAGCGTGGTGTAGTGTGGTGTGGCTTGATGGGCGTAGCTTGGTGGACATGGTAGGGGAAAGTTATTTCAAAATTCCCATTCCCTGCCCACCCCACTAGCCTGCTTTCCAGCTCCGTTCTCCATTCTCCTATGCAGGGCAACAAAAGAAGACCTAGCCGATCAGCTGGGATTTGGGAGGCAGAGATTAGATGGGGTCAGGGCAGTCAGAGGTTTGCTGGTTGTCCAAACTACTCAAAATTTCCATTAACAGTTCTCCAGAACTGGTCAGAACCTGCTGAATACCACCTATGAGTCCAATTTTCAATATTCCCTTCAGTAGAAGGTTGTTGAGAAGATTTTGGACTATACTTACAGTATTAATGGTGTTGGAAGAAAATAATTATCTGGACCCTTTTCAGTCAGGTTTTAGTCCCGAATATAGCACTGAGAAACCACTGGTCATGCTTGCTGATAAACTGGAGTAGGGTACCTAGACTGGGAAATCCTTCAGGCAGCCACTCAAAACTTTGCTCATCTCTCATATTACAATTAATGCATTTTACATAGGGTCGCTCTTGAAAAACCTCTCCAGATTTTGTGTATTTTATGGCTTAGAATTGTTGTTCCCTTCTGAACAATTTGAGGGTTTTATGTGTATTTTATTATTATTTATATTATATGGTGCCCAGAGTCATTGTAAAGCTGACAGGGAGGGAGGGAGGGAGGGAGGGAGGGAGGGAGGGAGGGAGGAAGGAAGAATGGGTGGGTGGGTTTAGGCATTTCAATCCCATAAAAAAAAACTTGAGATTGAAGCCAGAAATTTCACATTATACATCATTCATGTGATCTTGATACAATAGATTTATGAATACTGAAGCAGGATCCTTTTTTTTTTCTTTGAAGTATGTTTAAGATGTCTTTTTAAGAAGTATATTTAAGAAAGACTTTTCCTTTTACTGCTTTTCCTTCCAAAGGATATGCTATATTATATTGACACTACTAACTGTCTTGACTTGAGCCTTTTGGTGGAATGGCAAGCCTATAAACAAATTAAAATATATAAATAAATGTTGTTGATGATGATAACAATGATGAAGATGATAGATGATAGATAGATAGATAGATAGATAGATAGATAGATAGATAGATAGATAGA
>NW_020769368.1:1527090-1537879 GCF_900518735.1 Pseudonaja textilis | reverse complement strand
AGATAGATAGATAGATAGATAGATAGATAGATAGATAGATAGATAGAGTGCAATAGACAGACAGACAGACAGACAGACAATGAATGAAGAAATAAATGGACACAAGTATATTGCCTTAAATCTACATCCCTGAAAAACCTATTGAAAGAAACTCAAGGAAATTAAACAGATGTCATGAAGCGATACATACAAAGAGCCCATTTACTATCCATGATTCCCAAAGCCCATGGAGCATTAATATTAGGTTAAGAAAAATCACAATTAAAGTGACGCAAGGTGCAAGTTAGTTTCTTTTCTACATTTTCAAAATCAATTTCTTCCAGAATAGCAAATGCTTACCAAATTTAACGGTTTATCCCTTGAGTATGCAAATCCAATTAAAATGCTCCACCAATAGAGGATGAAATAAAACAGGCCGCTGAGAAAATGAAGCATATGTTCATAAGGTTTTTTTTTTTCTTTACAAAAAAGGTTTCACCACTTTTGAAACAAGCGTTCATTTCCCAAGTCACATAATGGCAGGTGCAACAGCTGCAACACCATTGAGCTAATAAGTATACCAGATCTAACTTAAGTGAAACGAAAGCAAGGAACATCAGATTAAATAAACACCTAACTATATTCTAGCAGATATGTTTTATATACCATGGATAAAACTTTCTGTGTAAATTCCTGTGCTTTATGTTCCTGTAGGGTATTGCTTGTTAAGTCTTACCCTTTCCTATCCAAAGTGGCAGATATTATCAGGGTCTAACTCAGAGGTGGTATTCAGCAGGTTCTGACCAGTCCTGGAGAACCGGTAGTGGAAATTTTGAGTAGTTCGGAGAACCAGCAAATACCACCTCTGACTGGCCCCATCCTCATCTCTTCTCTGCCTCCCAAATCCCAGCTGATTGGCTGGGCCTTCTTTGATTGCCCTGCACCGGACAACGGAGCTGGAAAGCAGGTTAGTGTGGTGGGGAGGGAATGAGATTTTGGAGTAACCTTCTCCCTGGAGTGGGGTGGGAATGGAGATTTTACAGTATCCTTCCCCTGCCGTGCCCACCAAGCCAAGCCAAGCCAAGCCCACCAAGCCACAGCCACAGAACCGGTAGTAAAAAAATTGGAACCCCACCACTGGTCTAACTTTTGAGGAGCATACAGAAGGCTATTTGGGGGTTTCCAGTAATAGAACCTTAAGTCTAGTCTAGTCTGAATGATAAAAGGGGTCCTACAAGTCAGTCTTGGTTTCTGGTAATTGCTTAGACCAGCAGCCCCCAACTTTTTGGGCCCTAGGGACTGGTTCCATGGAGAAAAGTTTTTCTGTGACTGGACAGAGTATGGTTTTGTGTGCTGCCTGCGTCCTGCGAATGTGACTTCTCTTGTTTGCATGACCCAATTGTTGGCCTGCCATGGATTGGTGCCAGTTCACAGACAGCAGGTTGGGGACTCCCAGCCTAGACCAGTCCCTGCAGTTTTCTTGGTAAGATTTCAGAAGTAGTTTCCTCTTCCCTATTTCCTAGACCGGAGAGGGAGTGGCTGACCTAAGGTCATCCAGTTCAGCTTATGGTCTCCTGGTTTCTAACCTGGTGCCTCAACCACTATGCCAGACTAGTACTCTAGAGTAGGGTAGGGTAGGGTAGAGTAGGGAAGGCTAGAATAGGGAAGGCTAGAATAGGTGAAGGTGATGGATATCTTTTCTCATGATACAATTCATTTAAGACTTAAGCCTCAGCAATCTGCTTGTCATCAATATTTTCAGGTAATTAATTAATTAATTAATATATGCATCCAAGCCAAGGATAAATGCAGTGACCCAAAAGATGTCCCAGGCCTCAGAAAACCTCTAGATTTTTCATAGAGGAAAGTACTATAGTAAACATTTTAGCAGCCTTTTGCCCCAGCAAATGAATCTTATACTCATTTCCAGTTTATTCTGCTGATAACCCATGAGCACAAAGGAATGAGAGATGCTATGACCTCTAATGCCACCTCATCTTTTTTTTAAAAAAAAGAAGAAAAAAAAATAAGAGCCAGGAACCAATAGAAGGTTATAGTCTTCTCCCTTGTACGACAAATGCCAGGAGAACAGCTGTCTGGCTTGTCATAAAACTGAGATGATAGATATGGAAGGACATTGGTAAGTTCAACATCCTATTTGATCTAGGACATCCAAGCTAAATCGTCTCCAAAAGATAGATGTCCATTCTCTGCTTGAAGGCTTCCAATGAATTAGCAGCTTCAAGGAGCTTTTTTTCTCCTACTCAACTGCAGAAATGAGACGAATGTTAATCTGACCTCTGCCACTACTACAGGCACAAATTCTGAACAAAAGCTTTTTAAAACAGACTATTTGAAGGACTGCTGAATTAGAAAGCAAATTTAAACCTTGGCAAGTTGCGTATGGGCCCGCATATACATATGTGTCTAAGCCCAGCGAGTTTGCTGGATAGGGAAGCAAGTTATAATCCTGTTTATATCAGCATAACCAAAATAATGGCATAAAGAGGCAGATCCTGGAAACCTATACAGGTGGGCCTCAAGTTATGACCGCAATTGAACCCAAAATTTCTATTACTGAGTTTTGCCCTATTTTTCTACCTTTCTTGCCACATTTGTTAAGTGAATTGCTGCAGTTGTTAAGTTAGAAACGTAGTTGTTAAATGAAACTGGCTTCCCATTGACCTTGCTAGTCAGAAAGTTGAAAAAGATGATCACGTGGCTCTTGGACATTGCAACCATCATAAACATAACTCAGCTGCCAAGCCTCTGAATCTTGATCATGTCACTGTGGGGAAGCTGCAATGGTTGTAAATGTGAAAAATGGTCATAAGTCACTTTTTTTCAAACGGTCACTAAGTGAACTGTTTTAAGTCAAGGACTATTTGTATCTGGAAATATAACTTAGAGTATAGAAAGAATATTAGAGATGGAAATGTTTCAGAGTGTGTATAGCTTCTCTTCGTTTATTTATTTATTTTTGAATGCCTTTAAGTCAGATTCCTCTTAAACTACCTGGACAAGCCCCTGAAGTTCTCTTAGCAAGATTTTGGAAGTGATTTATGTTCCGTATTAGCAGGCTTGAAACCCTGCATTCCCATTGGTCCGCTGGAACTGCTACCTGATTGGACAGCCGGGACGTTTGTGATTGGCTCGCTAAGAGTCTTCCGCGATTGGGTAAAACCAAGCGCGGGAGACTCAAAGCGGCGTCATTGGCCGCCTAGCCTTGGCAAAGTTCTATAAAAGAGCCGCTGGTGCTGCTAGCTTACTGAGTCTGATTTAACCTACTAATAAAGAGCTGTTGTTACCGAACCCGAGTCTCTCGTCTCTGAACGCCGTCCTCTGAACTTAACAATCTGCGCTTACTTTCTTTCCAGGGCTGAGCGAGAGTGGCTGGTCCAAGTTTACCCAACTGGCTTTGCGCTTAAGTCAGAACTAGAACTCGTGATCTCCTGGTTTCTGTACTTTGCTGTTACTTTAGCCACTGCACCAAATTGGCTCTTCACTGACTTGTCCCTAAATATTCTCAAACACCTGTGGACTGAAAAGCAGGTATCGGTGGACACAGTCCAGTGGAAATACAGAATTTTCAAGAAATAAAATGTTAAGCCAAAAAGAATAGCACAGAGCAAAACTATAGCAGACTGGACGGAAGAAAGCAAAGGATGTGTAGATTTATAGGGCTGCAGTTGGATTGATTTTATTTTGGATTGCTCTCCTGCAAGTTTCTAATTATTTGAGTTAAGGATGGTTCTGGGGGGAAAATAATTACAGTGACCTCCATAAAATATTTAGGTAGCTCTCTATTCAAATTCCATTTAGACCTATTGGTTAAACTTCCAGATGGGTAGCATCTTATCCCTTTGCAAAAATGAAATTTAAGGAGGGGTTTGCCATGATAGCAGGCTGCCAAACTGCAGGAATTGATTGCTTCAGTCGGTTTCAAAAAAATATAAGAGATTTCCCCAAAGGCTGAAGCTTGTCATTCTGAAAACCTGAGGAATAGCAAAGACTGCTGTAAAAATGATAAGATGGACAGACAAAAGTGATAGACTGGAATTTCCAACTTGTCATTAAAAAGCTTCAGATCCCTGCCTGGTGAAAAGATTGTCCAAATGTCTTTTTCAGAGGAGGATGTTATTGAATTGGCCATTAATGATAGTGTGGAATGGACCATTTCAGATTGGATTATTTCCGAATTGGCCACAATTGTGAGCTCACAATAGTCTTCAGGTGATGTAACTTTATTGTAAGGTCAATCTGAAATTAATAGAGCTGCTCGTTCAGTAGCTGAAGACATGCTTTAATGTGTAAAACATCCTCGATTTTACGCCTTGACATTCCTAGGCGGGCCCAAAACAACTCTTAACCTGAATTTTACACAGCCAATGAATTATCTCATGTTTCATTTGTATCATTTCATTTTGTTCCAGTTTTTCAATTTTGCAAGCAGCACCCTGATGTAATAGTGGTGTTACTGAGTGGTCAAAGAAAGAAAATGGCTGATATTTTGTTTTAGCACTGTCTTTTTGCTTTTTGAGTCGCTGATAATGCATGGAGTACAAAATACTTCCAAGAAATTTGCCCATCATGTGGCAGCTGATTAGGCTCCAAACGAAAGACTGCCCAAAATGCACGCTTTTACCACTAAATTTTGGTGGCCAAATCTAGGAACTTTCTTTGGTCTGCAAAATGGAAATTGGTGGCCTGCAAGTAACTTGCAAGCCAGTTTGTTCCATGCTGAAGTAGGGCGCCCTAGTAGTTCCTTTGTCCTTTTTTTAAAAAAAACCTCATTCTGGCAATAAAATCTTTAGATCTATCCTGTTTTTTACATTCCTTATGCTGGATAGGGATTTCAGTCACTTTATTACAATATTTCAGTCACTTGATTGCAAGAGGGACCCATTTGGATTCTTTATACATTTGGCACTGGAAAGGGTGAGGTTACCTGAGAAAATGTGTGGGTTTGTGTGTGTGTGTCTTGTGTGTTATTGCAGCTTTTTTCCTGTAATTCTGCAAGAAGCTGTCAGTAATAACCATGTGTATCTGGGAATTTCAGTTATGACCTGCCTTTAGCTCCAATTAGCACTTTAAATGGGTTAAAATATGTAAAAGAAAAGAAGAATGTGATAAATATAAAATACAGGTTAAAATAAACAGTGGGAAAAGATATTAAAATAGCTGATAATTAAAAGCCTAGGGCACAGGTGGTGAACTATGGCCCCTTTACGGCTTCAACTTCCTGAATTCCTGAGCCAGCCATGGAATTCTGGGAGTTGAAGTCCACAAGTCATAAAGGAGCCATAGTTCCCCACCCCAGGTTTAGGGGACCAGAGGAAGGTGTATTGATTTCCTAAATCTTGAGAGACAGAGGGACTAAATTCAATTCCCAACGAAATGCATTCCATGACCTCTGCGGAATCCAGAATAAATCCTTTTATCACATTCCAGATTTAGGAATGGGAATACCTATGATGCTGTGGGGAAAAATATCCATCTGGTTTAGTTCCAAGCTGGGAGAAAGGCACTGAAAACAAAATGGAGGCTGGAGGCTGATTGGAAAGAGGGTCCATTTATTGATGAAGCAGAACCACCAAGCACATGTGATTCTGGGCAGCTGACCACATGGAGTTGAGAGGGAGGGGTTTTTTATACCTTCTCCTGGGTTTTGCACTTGAGCTCGGCTGCTAGGGCCTCCTCTACCGCTTGCGCGAGGTTGAGGTCTTTTTTAGCTAGCAGTCGCCTCTGTAGGTTGAGATCCTTGACCCCACAAACCAATTGATCGAGGAGCATGTCCTCCAGGTATGTTCCAAACCCGCAGTGCAGGGCTGCTGTTCTGAGGGCGGCCATATATTGGTTGATGGTCTCCTTACTTGCTTGCTTCCTCATTCGGAACGTGAACCTCCTGGCGATTTGTGAAGGCCTGGGAGCGTAGTGGTTTGTGAGGATCTCAAGCAACTCGGACCACGGAACGTTTTTTAATTCTCTCGGCGCCACGAGTGCTGCAGCGGTATCGTAAACGGTGGCTCCGCAGTAGATTAGGAAATAGGATTTTTTCCGATGCTCTCCCGCATCCGACAGGCCGACCGCATCGATGTAATGATTGAAACGGTTCTTATACGATTCCCACTTCTCTTCGTCTGGTTTAAACGCCGGGAATACTGGATTGGAACTCATGGTGCTGGAACGGCTGGGCTACCTGCGGGAGAAATCTCTCTGGGACTACGAACGCTCGTGAGTTACTAGTGATATCAGCTCTGGAGAGGTTTTTTTGCTACCCTCTCTTTCTCTCTCTCTGGGTTACCACGTTGGCTGCTAGCCGTTGGAGGTGTCTAGATTCGCGCCAAAAAAAGTGGGCGTTAGTGACTCTCTACAGCGCTGTGCTGTGATTCCTACTGGCTCGAAATTCAAATGACACCCGTTTGAATTTCGCGCCAAATGCAGAGCGGCTGCGGCTCGCAGCGCTTCACTTTCCCCGTAGCGAGGCTAACAAGCGGCTACAGACGCTTCTAACTATTTGACTCAGACCGCTTTCTCTGGCTGCGGATCTGCGTTTGCTCTTTTTGATCGCTCGTTTCGCTAGCTGACCGCTCTCTCTGGCTGCGGATCAGCGTTTCCCTTGTTGCCAGCCGATCGCTCTCTCTGGGCTGTAGATCGGTGGCTAGTGACTCAGCGGTTGCAAGGTGCTTCTGGTAGCCATCCCATCCTCGTCGCCAGTGTTAAATTTGAGCAATGAGAGGCTGAACCAGAGCATGAGTGCAACAGTACTTTATTTACAAATAAAGGGCTGACCGTGCTTGCCAAGCCTGGAACTGGCTCGCAGCAATCAGCAGCCAGTTGGACCCCGCAGCCTGCTTTTATAGCTGGCTGCTGGGGAGAACTGACCAATGGGAATGGGGGAATAACGCCCACACAAGTGAGTGGACCTGAGTGAGAACTCCATGAGTCCTCAGGACATAACAGCTTCCTTTTCCTGTGCAAGAGCACGTATTATATTGGCTATTGTCAGACTCCCATGGGACCATGTAGAGGCTATGTAGGGGTTATAGCTGGCTCTATAGGCAAAGCAAAAATCCTAGGTGTTTGTCTGAGCTAAGTTTGGTCGAGGTTTCTGAGAGTAATGCAATGAAGGGGCGTTAGGCAATTCCCATTGTGGCTGAGGGCTAATCCTACCTTTGTTGGATCTTGGGTGAGGTTATTTGCTTATGAATAGAGTTATTTATCTCTTTATCTCTATTAAATGCTGACATCTGCTGTGGGCTATTAAGGATTTCCAAGAGCATGTTTTTCCATTTCTCATCCAGGGAGTTATAATTATGTTCATTTCACCTTGAACTATGCCGGCTAAGATTGGACTTAAGCATAGTAGATAAAATCATATGTTACAACATCTTACCAATTAATGAATATTTCAGCTTTAACCACAACAACACAAGAGCACGCAACAGATATAAACTTAATGTAAACCACCTCAAACTTGATTGCAGGAAGTACGTTTTCAGCAACAGACTGGTCAATGTCTGGAACTCACTACCTGATTCTATTGCCACCTGCTCAAACCCCCACTCCTTTACCCTCAAACTAACCTCTATTGAACTCACCCCATTCCTAAGAGGAGTGCATAAGTGCACAATCATGCCTATCATCCCTGTCCTATTGTCCCCAATTATTAGTTTCTATTGCATGTATTTAAACTTATGTTTATTCTTATTTCTATTATATTTTAAGCATTTGACTAAATAAATAAATAAATAAATAAATAAGGTTCTGCCTTTTTATTATTAAATATTTCATTATTCTAGGAGAGGGCTGGGTGCTAACTTTCTACAATACTCAGGTCCTAAAAATTTTAGGAAGTCAAAGATCAAAATCAAAATCTTCAGACAGTTCCTGATAAACACAAGTATCATACAATCCCTGTTATTGAATCACTTAGCTGTCTAGCTCTTGCCTTTTGCACCAACTGCAATTTCTGGAATGTTTAAAGGATACCCTCAAATAGAGCCCATCATATTTATCAAGACAGGATGCAACCAAAGCATGGGTAGATATTAAATCCGGTTTGCTCAGAAAGCAATGAAGCTGGCAACACCAGGCATAACTATGAGAAGGAATGTCCCTCCAGTTTATCCTGCAAATTAGGTGACAGTTGAGGATCAAGGAGTACTTCCAGAATATAAACATTCTTTTTCAGTAGGATTGCAGACCTATGCAAAAGCATCTTCCACCTCAATTCTCAAATGCATTTTTTTCTCCTTAGAAGCTGCATGTTTTTGTTGATGGGATTAATTTCAGCTTCTTTTCCCTCATTTAACTCATTATCAAATTTAGGCAACATTCAAGGGTACTAATTGTTTCCTACGAACTGTATGGTGAAAAGCAAAAAAGTTGAATGTCCCAGTTTTAGCATCCACAGTTCTCTGATAGTCATTTCATATACACTGGAATCAGATGGTGTCAACCTCCTGACAAGGACTTTTGTTCTTTAGGAAAAAACAATCCTAAATTAGAAATATGGTTGAATTATAAAGAAAAAAATCCCCCTTTTTAGGTTTAAACGCTCCAAAATCCTGTTTGGATGAACCAATCTGGTCATTTTGCTTTCCTTTGTCTACGTGGGAGGGGAAAACAACACACCAGACCTCAAATGATTTAGTTCTGTTTATCAAAAAAATTGTTCTTATGTTGGGCTCAACAAAAATGAACAGAATGCAATCTACATTTTCTCTAACAAAGATCTTTTTATTCATTCATCTGTTTCATTCTGGTGACATCTTTCTTTTGTTGTGTTGCTCCCTCTACTAAATATTTGTTTTGAGCAATTTAGTCATTAGGGGAATGGCTTGATTTTATTACAATTCTATTAGCTACCTGGCAAACACACACCTAGAAGGATGTGGATATGGAGGGAAAATGGTTTTTATATTACTGTTGTTCTTCTTTAATATATTTATTGAAAAGTAAAGAAGCTCTGTTGCAGGACCTTATGGGAAGATAAGGGTAAATTTGGTATCTGCCATAAACTCCAGCCTTCTGAAGCAAGAATCCTTATAGTACTAACCGTTGCTTTTATGTCCATGCCAACTACATCCCCAGATGCAAGGTTGGATTTAGGGCAATGTTTTTCCAACGTGACAAGTTGCCAACTTTAAGCTGTCCAGAATCACTTCAACAGTGAGATTTAATGAACTAGAATAAAATAAAATTGTTGTGTTCACTTCAACTCCCAGAATTCCTCAGCCAGCAACCTATACTAAAGTTGCCAAGTTTTAAAAAAACAAAACACTGATCTAGGGACTTACAGGAACATTACTTGATTTCTAGATAGCTACATTCCTGACACTGATTGCTGATCCCAGGAAATTTCAAGAAGATTCCTGAATTCTCTATCTTCAAGGCATCCTATGGGCCTCTTTCCCCGATGCATGAGAGCCAGTCTTGGTCTTCTAGAGCAGGGGTCTCCAACCTTGGCAACTTTAAGCCTGGTGGACTTCAACTCCCAGAATTCCCCAGCCAGCTTTTGTGGGTTTGTGTGTGTGTGTCTTGTGTGTTATTGCAGCTTTTTTCCTGTAATTCTGCGAGAAGCTGTCAGTAAAAACCATGTGTATCTGGGAATTTAAGTTATGACCTGCCTTTAGCTCCAATTAGCACTTTAAATGGGTTAAAATATGTAAAAGAAAAAAAGAATGTGGTAAATTTAAAATATAGGTTAAAATAAACAGTGGGAAAAAATATTAAAATAGCTGATAATTAAAAGCCTAGGGCACAGGTGGGGAACTATGACTTGTGGGCTTCAACTCCCTGAATTCCTGAGCCAGCCATGGAATTCTGGGAGTTGAAGTCCACCAGGCTTAAACTTGCCAAGGTTGGAGACCCCTGTTCTAGAGGACAAAATCAGGAATGGGACAGCACTGGCTGTGTCCCTTCCTTATCTGTGCTGAGCCCAGTTTCTTAGGGAAAGCCTCTCTTCAAGCATGTACCAAACTAGACCATTAATTTTGTCAAATTAAAAGCAATATCCCAAAGGTGCTTTTTTCAAGAGGCAGCTGGACTTTCTTTTTTTCTTTGAAGACATTTCGCTTCTCATCCAAGCAGCTTTTTAGATGAGAAGCAAAATGTCTTCAAAGAAAAACAGAAAATCCAGCTGCCTCTTGAAAAAAAGCACCTTTGGAACAACCATGACCTGAGAATCTCCACAGACATTTAATTTCATAGTACTTTCATACTGCCAATCTCAAAACCTTAAGCAAGACTGGATTTATTTGGGGTTTGAATAAGAGACTACTGGAAAATCTCAAGGATGCAAGGTAATTTGGAGGTTGAAAAAATATCCAGTAGATGATACTTCCACGCCATTGCCAAAAATACTAGGGGGAGGATCCAGAGAATCTTCAGAAACTGAGCTTGTCATGAGGAGATTTCATGTTTACAAATTCTAGCAAAAAGTTTTAGAATCAAGTTGTATTCTGAATTCATTAAAATCTAGGAATTTTCTTTCTCAAGTATCTATAAAAAGATATAAGAAGTGAACCTGTTGTTTGTGATAAATGATAGGCTGTGGAGTGATATCTCTAAAATCAATGGACTTTTCAGGTAATTTTACACATTTTAAATTGAATCTCTCTTTATATAAAAATGAACTTTTCACTTTCTGTCTTAATTCTGGAATTTGGATTCTCAACCTGGAATGCCTTTTGAGATTTTTAGATTCACTTTGTCTAAGATTGAAGAAGATTCATTGAATGAGCTCCTGTTATGTTGTTTGTTAAGCAACCGTGGTAATTTGAGAACCTGGTGATATAAAACTGCC
>NW_020769368.1:1449747-1527080 GCF_900518735.1 Pseudonaja textilis | reverse complement strand
TAGAACAACAGAAAGGAAACAAGTTGCAATTATTTTCTACATTTTTTCTACAACTATTGGGGCATTTTTATTCCCACATTTCTGAAAAATAGAAACAGGCTCAATTTGCACACAATTTGAAAGGGAGACGATGAGGTTCAGTTGAAACCTGGCAAGACTGAGTGGCTTCGGATTTTGGGCCCTGCTGGTTCTAGGACTGTACCATCTTTGCAGCTGGTTAGGGTTGCGCTGCTCCAGGCAGACCCAATGCATAACCTGGGGTTTCTCCTAGGTTCATAACTCCTGCTCAAAGAGCAGGTGCCAGTCGTAGCTAGGAGGGCACCCATTTGCACCGGTGGTGGGGTTCAACTTTATTTTTTTTAACCACCGGTTCTGTGGGTGTGGCTTGGTGGGCGCACTTTGCGTGAGCGCAGAGGGTTTGCTACTTACCTTCTCCTGCAATCCTTTACTCTCCCTCTGTCTTCAACAGCCGATGCGTGAAGCAGCTGAGCTTCAAAACCAGGAAATCAATGTAAGTATTGAGCCGGGCCAGATGGGAGGGCCCAGCAGCTGATCATCGGAGCGAACCATTTTGCTCACAGATGATCCTTGGAGCTACCAGTTCAGCTGAACCAGGCCAAACCAGTAAAATACCATCCCTGATTTGCATCCATTCTTAGATTAGGGGTGTTCTGCTTAGAGTCATTCATGGCCTAGCCACATCCTGATTAGACTACAGTAATACATTCTTCATGGGACCACCCTTGAAGAATATCCAGAAGCTTCATCTGGTGCAGAATGCAGTGGTACAGGCAGTTAACGTCTGTTTCTAGAACAATATATATTAATCATCTGCTCCACAAGCTACACTGGTCATATGTTTGCTACAGAGTCTAATTCAAGGTACTGGTTTTAACCTTTAATGCCTTTCAATGGCAGGGGCTGGATTAACTGAGGGATCATCTGTCCTGATTATATCTTTCCATCCTATCATATCCAGCAGAAGAGGAGGTGCACTACGAGTCTTACTTAATGCAGAATTAACCTGACAAGTCCCAGGAGATAGATCTTCTCTGCTGTGGTGCCCAGCTTATGGAACATTCTCCTGCTTGAAGCGAGCAAGGTCACCTCCATCACTGTTAATGTTTCAGAGATCCCTCAAGATCTGGCTATGCCATCCCCCTGAGCATCAGTGAAACTTTAAGATGGCTGTCAAGCACCAGGGAAGGAGGCACTCCAGGCAGTTCAAATAAAGATGAATTGAAAGCTTAAGCTCGCTACAAGAATCTGAATTACTAATAGTCGTGCAAAATGAGCGGGTATTAAGAATAGAAAAGAATTCAAGGTGGACTAGACTTCAAGTTCTTGTGACCATGAAGGGACTCGTGCCTTATGACCTCAGAGTCAACCTGGTCACCTCCTACAATGGCTCCATTACAATGCCTTGCAAAATAAAATATTCAAACAAAACAGGGACTCTAACAATGCTGGGTTCTCAAAATGAGAGCTTTGCCCACCTTCTCTCTTTAGGTATAGTGATAGAGTTCAATTAATCAAAATCTTTATGTTTTCATAAGGTAAATAAAGGGCACACCAAAGGAGGAAGAGGGGTCTTGATGTCTTTACAGGATGAGATGAATGTATTACTCTAACTCAAATATCCACAAGCCTCTTGTAGTTTAATGCATCAAAACTATTACAGTTTAATATAAATATCCAAGAAAGCAATTATGAGCACCAACGTATTTTTATCTCCAAACATCTCAAGATCTCACTGAAAGATAATGAATCTTGACTTGCTGTGATAAAAGGCATGTGTGGAGCTACAACATAAAATACAGCTTCAAAATGGCTGCAAGTCAGTTTTATGCATCGTCAAACTGAAGGTGAAATAATTCATGTACTAAAGAATCATGATATAGTTGCTATTGTCTCTTGTAAAGTATTAAACCTTTGATAACACCTATGTGCCAATCTAAACTTGTCATAATTACAATTCAGGTTTATTGAAGCCACATTAGAGTGCTCAACGCTGCAGTGAAGGTGTGTGTAAAAGCAAAGGTAAGCAAAAACTCTGAAACTACTTTACCTAGAAAATTGGAAATTACAGGGATTCTTGATCTACTTGCACTAAACTGTAATATGTTTTGTTTGCTTTTGGACCGCATCAAGTGAACATTTAATAGCATTTAGTAAACCATGGCTTTGGTTTATTATGTTAAATAAGTCAAGTCTGCCTTATTTAATAAAGCATGATATAACGAAGTATAAATTGTGAACCCAATTTCTGTGCTGAGTTTCTAGTCCGTGCAGAAGCAGACTTTCTTGACAATTCATTAGGACTTTCTAATAGGTTTGCTTGGCCTAGTAAGCTTTATATGTTCTTTCTTGGTGTTGGAACTGGGAAGATGGGAGTTGCCATCTAGAGGAGAGTAATAATTGCAAGTTCATGATCGCAATTAAGCTTTTGTCTTTATTTTAATGGAACTGTTAGTCCTTTTTTTTTTTTTTTTTTTGGTAAGCCACTCAAAGTGGCAATGAGTTGTGCAGTCCTATACATTTCACAAGTAAACGAACATTAGAACTAAAGCATTTCAAGTCTTTACATGACAAGAAAATGCTAACCAGGGAAGAAGTTTTCATATTCTGGAATGAGATGGAAGAATATGTGATATCTGCACAGCATCCTTTTTCAGTGACATCTTGCATTGACCTCAAGGGGAGGAATGGTCCAAATGGTGGATGTGATGTTGCATTATCAGCCCCTCTCCTCTTTTGTACCTGTGCATGTAGATATTAGATCAGATTAACAGAGTTGGAAGGGATCTTGTAGGTCATCTAGTCCAACTCCCCGCCCAAGCAGGAGACCCTACATCATTTCCGACAAATGGCAGTCCAATCTCTTCTTGAAAGCCTCCAGTGATGAAGCTCCCACAACTTCCAAGGGCAACCTGTTCCACTGATTGATTGTTCTGTCAGAAAACTTATCCTTATCTCAAGGTTGAATCTCTCCTTGTTCAGTTTCCATCCATTATTCCTTGTCTGGCCTTCGGGTGCTTTAGAAAATAGCTTGACCCCTTCCTCTCTGTGGCAGCCCCTCAAATATTGGAACATTGCTACCCTGTCTCCCCTGGTCCTTCTCTTCACTAGACTAGCCATGCCCAGTTCCTGTAACCATTCTTGTTTTAGTCTTCAGGCCTTTAATCAGCTTAGCTGCTCTTCCTTGCACTATTTCCAAAGTTTCAACATCTTTTGCTGTAACTGGATGCAGTATTCCAGGTGTGGTCTTACTAAGGCTTTATGAAGGCTTCATGTACCAAAGGGATGGGTTGGCATTAGGATGCCACATCCTCCTACTGGCCCATTTTGCATTCCTCTTATCTGCCTCTGTGGGAAATTAGAACAGTTACCCAATACTACTTATAAAAAAATGCTGCTGGCCATTAATCCAAATGTCAAGGAGAGCTGGGTTCAAATCCCTGCTCAGGCATAATTGTGAGATGATTTTTCACAAATCTGCCTTGTTGACTTAGTCTAAATTGTTCCACAAAGCTATTGGGAGAATGAGAATTGAGCCATAAGGAAGTCTGAGCGCGGAAGAATGGATACTTTCAAATTGTGGTGCTGGAGAAGGTCCTTGGGAGCCCCTTGGACTGCAAAGAGATCAAACTAGTCTCTCCTAAAGGAAATCAACCCTGACTGTCCTTTGGAAGGAAGATACTGAAGCTGAAGCTTGAATATTTTGGCCACCTAATGAGAAGGAAAGGACTCATAGGAAAAGATCCCGATGGAGGGGAAGATTGAAAGCAAAAGGAGAAGATAATGGCAGAGGATGGGATAGTTAGATAGTGTAATTGATGCAATGAATGTGAATTTGGGCAAACTCAGGGAGACATTGGAGGATAACGGGGAGTGGTGGGATTCAAAAATTTTTACTACCAGTTCTGTGGGCGTGGCTTGGTGGACGTGGCAAGGGAAGGTTACTACAAAATCCCATTCCTTCCCCACCCCACTAACCTGCTTTCCAGCTCCGTTCTCCTGTGCAGGGCAACAAAAGAAAACCCAGCCAATCAGCTGGGACTCAGGAGGCAGAGACTAGATGGGGGTGGGGCCAGTCAGAGGTGGTATTTGCTGGTTCTTCGAACTACTCAAAATTTCGGCTACCGGTTCTCCAGAACTGGTCAGAACCTGCGGAATACCACCTCTGATAAAGGGGCTTCGCGTGCTATGGTCCATGGCATTGTGAAGAGTTGGACATGACTTAATGACTGAAAAACAACAACAATATTGGGAGAATGAAATACATTTGTCCCCATGTCTTGAGCATCGAAGACGAAGACTACACAGGACTGTCTGAACTGGTTTGCAAGAGACTGGTGGAAAATAACTGAGATTTTCAGGTAAAATAGGCCAACTTTTCCCAAGAAAACCATGACATGTGATCTTAGGCCTATTACTGTGCAATTTCACTGCAGCAGGACCATGGAACAGAAATGAATAGAGCTTCTGCAATAACAGTCTCAGTGGCAAATTGTCTGTAAAAGGCAGTGCTCTCAATTAAACATAGGGGGATTACTTGCAGCAGCCCTAAGATTTTTCTAACTAAATTGTTCGCTCAGCGGGATCCAAGTCATGTAGATTGTCTGTAAAATGAAAACTACACAACTTCAAAGAAAAGAAAAGAAAAGAAAAGAAAAGAAAAGAAAAAAAGGAAAGGGATGGAAAATTAGCCATTGTATTAATCTGACAATGATTGCAAAGGAAATGTGTACTCTAGGAAGATTAATCACATTTATACTCAACAAGGCGAAGGTGCTTGAAATTCTCTAATCCTTGTTCACAGCTTTCAGGAAGCGAAATGTTTTACATAGCGTGGCACCTAAATCCCAACCATTTGCACAATGCACACCTTCCATTCAGCAACCTTTGATGTTTTCAGACCCCTCTGCAATTAGGCACAAGGAAAGAATTAGCAGCATTCAGCAGAAAATGTTGCAGAGTTCCAGAGGCCCTCTCTGCCATTTTGAAGGATCAACGGAAGCTTCTGGAAATATGATTATTTCACCTAGGCTAGGATTGCCAGTATGAAATTAGGGATCAGGTTCTTTGATTTTAACACAATAATAATAATAAATCAGATTTTTCCCCCAAAATGTATGTTATTTTGTTACTGAAAATAAATCTGTGTGGAGCAAATATTTCATTCTTCAAATCAACAGCTCTTAATCCAATTTCTGGGTGGATGATGTTTCACAGGACAGAACCACAGAAAAGATTTTTCCCTAGGTCCAGAGGTGGTATTCAGCCAGTTCTGACAGGTTCTAGAGAACCGGTAGCAGAAATTTTGAGTAGTTTGGAGAACTGGTAAATACCACCTCTGGTTGTCCCTGCCCCTATCTATTTGCTGCCTCCCAAGTCCTAGCTGATTAGCCGGGTCTTCTTTTGTTGCCCTGCACAGGAGAATGGAGCTGGAAAACAGGTTAGTGGGGTGGGAGGAAATGGAGATTTTACAGTTTCCTTCCCCTGGGGTGGGGTGGAAATGGGGATTTTGAAGTATCCTTCCCCTGCCATGCCCACCAAGCTACACCACGCCCACAAGCCACGCCCACAGAACCGGTAGTAAAAAAAATTGAACACCACCACTGCCTAGGCCCCACCATATGACATTTTCTAGCACAGAGATCTAGAAATGTGCCCCTGCTACTGAACTTAATAGGATAAAATAGATATAGCCAGGAATGTGGTCCTTGAAGTACTCTGGTCCCATGTCATAGAGGGCTTTATAGGACATCACCAGCACCTTGAATTGAACTCAGCAGCATATCGACAACTAATGCAAGTCATGGAGCAGGGGTATAATGTGTGTCCCTCAAGGGAGTGTCCATAATTCCCATGCCACTGAATTCTACACTAATTGTAGTTTCAGGTGTTCTTCAAGGGTAGCCCTGCATAAAGCACACTGCAGTAGTCCATTCAAGAGATGAACAAGGCTTGAATGACAATGAGAAGAACCTTCCAGTATAAGAATGGACGCAACTGGTACACAAAACTTGAACAAAGACTATCTTGGTCATGGTTGCTACCTGTTCTTCCCCAAATTTCATACAAGTTCTGTTGGAATAGCGCAACTTCAACCAGAATATCTGATGGTAAGTCCCCAGAACCAGGTATCTCCAAAACCATAATCAGTCTCACTAAAGCTGAATTGAATCCTGTTTTTTCTCCAAACTGTGTTATTTGCCTTCGTATCTTGGCAGTGCTGCATAGCGAGACTTAAACCATGAGTGGGTATACTTCAAATAATCCTTAAAGATCCAAAAAAGTTGTCTGCAAAGTCCTCTTAATACTTTTTAATCATCCTAGATATAAGCTAGTGCTTTGATGAAGTGATTATATTTAAGCCATAGAGAGCTTAGCCTGATAGAATAAGTATTGTTTTGTAAAAATGCTGTTAGATGCTTCCAAACGTTCAAGGTTTTCCTTGAATTAGTTTGTACTATGGCCTCAGAAGTATTAATTTAATAGCTTTTCAACTGCCTGATTTGAAAATATATTATAGCAAGAGTTCATTCCAAATTCATTTTTCACTCAAGTTCAGCCTCTAACGTGACAAACACACCGAGTCTTGAAATATAAGTGGGAAGTGATCAATGAGGGCCCTCAGAACAGACAATGGCTGTTTATGATGGCCCTCATTGATCTGCAATAAATAAAATCTAAATAAATTGGTGGGCATTCCCGTGCTACTTTGAATGGAGGATTGACAGTGCCCAGGAAAAAAATAAAACAACTTTATAACCAGTAATGATCCTGACTCAAAACAGAATTCCCCTCAGCCAAACAGTAACAATAGCAATCAATAAAAAGTAGTGTGTCAGTAAAGCAAATTGAAGAAAGTTTTTGAACCAGTTTTTAAGAATGTATGAGCATAAAACTTCCTCCTTAATCCAAAATATATCAGCTGCTGTGATTTTCAGGAAAGCCTATTTATTTCTACCCTGCCTTTCTATTCAAGACAGTTGCCTCACTTTGAACAGGGAACATTTGACATTACAGATCATTTGTCATATGCAAGCGATGCCAGGATTTCAGTGAATCAAGGATGCCAGATTAATTCATAACTATTTTTAAAGCAAAATAGAGTGATCCACCAGCACCATCCATAATCCATTCACAGAGTCCACTACTATGCATCACCATATGTATTGTTTTTTTTATCCAACTCCTTTCTCTATTTCAAAAGAGTTGGACCAGGCATAAAACTCATGTGCAATTGAGTAACATCCATCACAAACTGTTTCTTGTTCAAAAATTGGCTGCAAAAATATTTCTGCCTTGGAAAAGTTGAATAAAAAAATGTGCATTTTTGGCACAGTTGCAGCCGAGGTGTGCAAAGAATAAATAAGGTAAATAATAAAATGCACAAGATGCTTCAGAACTTCAAGAGAACAAACTGCTCACTGAATATAGGCAAGGGAGATATGGATTGGGGTATAGATTCATATTTGAACTTAGTTTGGTGAACCAGCTTGAACCATGGATGCTCAAGTTTCCAATGTTTCTTTTCAATGAAAATGGGCTAAAGTGGAGATGCTGAAATGACTTACATGGGAATTTCTCTTCACTTTATCTTCACAACAGCAATGTTGTGATCTTATGGCTGAGAGTGGACTCAAAATGCAAATGGCATTTGGTGTGAAGCCCAAAACAGCTTGAATTTCTCATTTGCCTGGTTAATCAGGCAGCACATAATAGTTTCCATTCATCATGGATTTGATTATACATCCCCAGATGGGAACTGAAGTTTATATTCTGGTGGAAATCTGCTTTCCAGATTCTGATTCTGATCAGTTTCGTCTTGACTGAGATTCCAATTCATCACTTGCACTAGGGTTAGTTCTTTAAGCTTAGATCAAAACTGATCGTTCTTCAGTTCAGTCTTTGTAAACACTAATGGCTCATGCCCCACATTTCCTAATCGTATCACAACTATCTGCAATGATATTGACTTTACTGAAGATAATGTAGAAAAACATCACCTAAAACCACCCTTATCTATTGGCCCTATGGCTTATGTGCATACTTTTTTAAACAGCTCTCCATTGCCATAGCAGAACCCCTAAGCATAATACAGTATATGAGATATCATTCAGAACCAGCTCCTTACCAAACCTATGGTCTTTAGCAACGGTTATCCCTATTTTCAAAAAAGGTGACCCCTGCCTGGTTGAAAATGATAGACAAATCTCATTGTGTTGTGTCACAGGCAAAGTTATGGAATCAATTATTAATCAATGCATTACCTTCCACTAGAGTCAAACAACCTATTCTCCAACAAACAATTTGGTTTCAGAAAAAAATTATCTTGCAATTTGCAACTTCTACATTGCAAAAACATATGGACTACATTACTTGACCAGGGCAAAGCAATAGATGTAATTTACATAGATGTTTGCAGACTTGAGATTTTACACATTGGTAAAAAAAATATATCAATACATCAAATACAAGCTAGGCGGATGTGACCTCTTTGATGACCCTCACTCTGTGAAAGACCTTGGAGTTCTCCTATCAAATGACCTAAGTGCCAGAGCTCACTGCAACAATGTTGCAAGAAAGGCTTTAAGAGATGTAAAACTGATCTTACAAAGCTTCTCCTCTGGTAATACTGATTTGCAAACTAGGGCATTCAAAACCTTTGCTAAACCAATACTTGAATACAGTTCCACTGTCTGGAATCCGCACTGTATATCAGACATTAATACAATTGAGCAAGTCCAGAAGTATTTTACCAGAAGAGTACTACACTCCTCTGTTCGCAACAGAATACCCTGCACCACCAGACTTGAGATTCTAGGCTTAGACAAGCTTGAACTATGCAGGCTAAGATTGGACTTAATGAATATTTCAGCTTTAACCACAACAACATAAGAGCACAACAGATATAAACTAAATGTAAACCACTCCAAACTTGATTGCACGAAGTACGATTTCAGCATCAGAGTGGTCAATGTCTGGAACTCACTACCTGATTCTGTTGTCACCTGCTCAAACCCCCACTCCTTTACCCTCAAAGTAGCCTCTATCGACCTCACCCCATTCCTACAAGGTCTGTAACTGCACAATCGTGCCTACCGTCCCTGTCCTATTGTCCCCAATTATTAGTTCCTATTTCATGTATTTAAACTTAAGTTTTATTCTTATTTCTATTATATTGTAAGCGTTTGACAAAATATCAATCAATCAATCAATCAAGTAAGGAAAAAAATTTGGGCCCTATTTGTGAAGTCTGATTTTGCCACTAGAGATGCTGGCACATAGGGGGCTCTGTGGAATCAGAAGCCTCATAAAAATTCAGAAGCCCAATTCATGGGAATTAATCTAATTCCATTCAAGAAAGGCATCAGCAAAACGTCACAGTGATGTCTCAATGATGTGTCATGATATCATCTCCCCCTGCTACAGACGCCCATGAATTCCTTAGGATTTCTCTATAATTATTAAAAACGCCTTCACGGGGAACTCGTGGCATCATATCGTCTTTTAACCAATCTCTGCCTTTCCCAACTCTTTCTCTGGAACTTTGCCAGAAAGCAAAACACAACATCCCTCAATTAGAACTGGCATACATCTTGGATTGCCTGAAATCTGTCTATCTTGGTTAACTCTCTCTCTCAGCCTTGAGTCAAGAAATCCTATGTAGCAGAGATTTTTTCCCGTTCTTCTTATATTAAATGCATGTATTCTAAGCAGGAGTATAAATGAACTCTGAAAGCTCCCTCTATTTTTATCTTTATTGCCTTACTTCCTCTCTCAGTAAGTGTATCAGTCTTGTTAAGTACAAGGATATTCCTTTTATTTTCTGATATAAGAGGGCACATGTTGCCTCTTTGAGTCAAGAGGGAAAATACTACTGAAGCTAGCTGATAAGACAAGAAGTGAGACAGAGAAAGAGAAATTTGCATGCAAGTTAAAGGGAAGACTGGAACATTCTGAACAGATCTGTGTTGAATGGGATATTTTAAATGAACTACAGTGTTCTGAAAATTCTTATCTTAACTTCACTACTCTCGATACTCTTTGCTGCCCCATCAGGAACTGTTTCAGTTGGCTTTTTCCTTCTTTGAAAGCAATGCTGCTGCTTCTTGAGATGTAAAATATGCCAGTTGGAGATCATGTACTATTCAGACATTAAAAAAGCATGAAATCACTCCTGCAGAGTGTGTGGGGATAATAAAGAGGAAAAGAAAAATGCATGCTTTCCTCTAATCTCCTAACAAGGGCTGGTGAACAGTTGTAGCAGTACAGTACAAGTTAAAAAGAAAGAAAGAAAAATATGGAAAGAACTCAGGAAAATGTGAATCCTATTTTACAATCCTAAAATTTCATTTTTTTTTCTTCATTCCCAGGTATCCATATCTCTCAGAAGGGAATCTTCACTTTTTGGGCCCTTCTTCTTTTGTCTTTTATTTTTAAGTCAATCCAGAAAAAAACAAGAGGAAGTTCATCCATGGATTCTTGGAATGACTATGTTATGTTGGCCTCGCTATTCAAAGGGAGCTTCTGGAAGAAAAGAGAGAAGTGGCAATGACATTTCTTAATGGCTTTTTTCTGCCAGAATGCAATTGCAGAAGGAGCATTGTTCCAAACAGACATTGCACCACAGCAAATGAAAACATATAAAGTATGAATAGAGTGTTCTTTCATGTCTTGCTGAAAAATACTAAAAATATTAAAATTGCTTTTACAGACAGCCTCTTCTCCGGAAAGCCACCTGCCAAAATTTGCAACCAATATTAAATTTTCCTTTAAGCGCAGCTGCACACATACTGAGTTGCAAGTGCAGAGGTACATATAAATATATGACATACGCTATTTATATGCTTTCCCTCTCTTGCTTCTTGCCTTGTAGCTTAGAAGCGCAATCCTGAACATTTGAAGTCTCACGTTCCTGTAATAAAATTCCCTGTAGTTTAGGGTTAGATTGCAATTTCTACTTGGTCAGAACCTCAAAAGGGAGGGTAATCGAAATTTGACAAAGCAATTGGAGGGAAAGTGGTCAGGGGCCACTTACGGAATTGGGTGGAAAAGTGGATATCCTCTTTGCTTAGTTCAAAAGATTCTAATTATATCTGTTCTATATTAACATTCTCGAAATCCTGAGTTCTGATTGGTCCATGAGGACCACTATCTGATTGGCTAACTAAACTACTGTGATTGGTGCGCTAAGAATCCACCGCGATTGGCCGAGCCGATCGCGGGAAATTCAAAGTGCTGCCATTGGCCGCCGAGCTGCCGGCTGGCTGAATAAAGCCAAGCGGCTCGCAGGTCTTGGACTGAACTGTATATTCAATAAAGAGCTGAATGTGCACTTTGAGTCTCGCCTCTCTATGCGGCCCGATCTACCCGGGACTGATCTCCCAGACCTAACAATATCAATATTTAAAGTTTCCAATGTATCAAAACCCTGTCCCATAAGAAAGAAAAGTGGCCACACATTGAAAAAGGGCATCCGTTCTCTTTGGAAGAGGCCAGTGGAGTGTCTGAAAGAAGCTAGGTTTGTAAGAAGCACCCGGATTGTCTATATGGAGATTCTCAGTCATCCAGATCACGGTTGTCTCAAAGATGCTTTTTCAAAAGGCAACTGGATTTTCCTTTTCCTTTCTTTTCTTTTTCCTCTCCACCATCCTGCCAGAACCGATGAAACTTTTTGGATGAGAAGCAAAACAAAGGGAGAAGAAAGAAAGTCCTATTGCCTTTTGAAAAAGCACTTTTGAGACAAGTATGCAAACAATTTGAGGAATGAGGAAACATATTGAGGTAATTGCCTGTGGAGATTCTCATTTATCTCCAGGTCATGGCTGTCACAAAGGTGCTTTTTCTGTTTGTTTGTTTTCTTTGAAGACATTTCACTTCTCATCCAAAAAGCTTCTTGGATGAGAAGCAAAACGTCTTCAAAAAAAAAACACAAAAAAAACCAGAAAGCCCAATTGCCTCTTGAAAAAGCACCTTTGGGACATCTTGAGGTAAAGGTGGCCTGGCCTGGGCATGTCGGGCACTAGCTGCAGGCAGGCGAGGAGCAAGGAAGCAGTGGATGAAGCTGTCCAGTGTCTGGATTGCAGAGTGGGACTGGGCTGGCCTGCATCTCCGCCCAGTTGGCCACCATGCAGTATTCCTGGAGACAAGCCTCAGCTATATTACCATGGCGAGCGCCCCACCTCTGCTGAGGTGGAAGCGGTGGGCAGCGGCAGCCTGATGGTGAACCCTTTCAAGGGGTTGTCTTCCCACCACTATGTGCTGCTGAGCCACCGCCAGCGCCACCTCCCTGTTTGAGGTGCCCAGTTTGCCTTTCTTGAGCAGCTGGAAGGCAGCGCCGACTTCGTCCTGGTCTCTGGTGAGGCGGCCATCGGCAAAAGCATGCAAGTGCGCCAATGGTGTGCAGAGCAATCCCTCTCAGTGCAGTTTATTCATGGCTGGTTGGTCTGAATCCACCCTCGGCCTCTCAGAGACACGATTGGGATCTGCTGTATGTGACAAACTTCGCTGATAAGATGTGCAAACAAAGTGAAAGATCCGGCCAGAATAGAGTTTGGAATGAGACAAAGGCCTTCCTGCATACAACAGTCTTTCTTCAAGGCGACTTCTTCTAGCTGCTTCTTCAAAAGGAAGATTTATTTGGGCAAGGAATCGAAAAGAAACCGGAATGTAAAGCAACCTCATCTAAATTAATCCTAGGATATATTAAACCACTTCAGTGTGATACATTTTCAGTCTTTTCTTTGTGTAAGGTCAGCCAATTGTAATGTCCATCTGTACAGGTAGTCCTCGACTCATAACAATTTGTTTCGTGACCATTCAAAGTTACAGAAACACTGAAAAAAGTGACTTGCGACGATGTATCAGACTTACAACCATAGTAACATCTCCATAGTCACATGATAACAATTCAGACGCTTGTCAACTGACTCATATTTATGACTGTTGCTGTATTCTGAGGTCACAACATCACCTTTTGCAATCTTCTGACAAGCAAAGTCAATGAGGAAGCCTGATTCACTTTAACACCTGTGTTACTAACTTAACAACTGCAGTGATTCACTTGACAACTGTGGCAAAAAAGATTGTAAAATGGGCAATGGTGGGATTCAACATTTTTAACTGGTTCTGTGGGCATGGCTTGGTGCGCATGGCAGGGGAAGCATACTGTAAAATCTCCATTCCCTCCCGAACCCACTAACCTGCTTTCCAGCTCTGTTCTCCTGTGCAGAGCAACAAAAGAAGACCCAGCCGATCAGCTGGGACTCGGGAGTCAGAAAATAGATGGGGGCGGGGCCAGTCATAGATGGTATTTGCCAGTTCTCTGAACTACTCAAAATTTCCACTACTGGTTCTCCAGAACTGGTCAGAACCTGTTGAATACTACCTCTGAAAATGGGGCAAAATTCACTTAACAACAGAAATTTGGGGTTCAATTGTGGTTGTTAAGTCGAGGACTACATGTGTGCCCTCAGATTCACCTCAATAAGGCACTTTAGTGCCTGTAAGTAGACACTTCATCACCCACTGAGCTTGCTTTCTACAGTGATTATATTACAGATTTGCTTTTATTTTTTAAAAACTCTAATTCTGGACAACTTTAGTTGGTGAACGATACTAAAAACAAAATATCTAAAGCAGGGGTGTCCAATCTTGGCAACTTTAAGACTTGTGGGTTTCAACTCCCAGAATTTCCCAGCCAGCATGAGAAGATACAGAGAAGGCACCCTTCTAGGATCCCATGTTTATCTTTTGTGTTTTAAGTCTATTCTTATGTGTTATCTTTTGTTTTGTTTTTGTATTTGAATCTTTTTAGCATTATTGATTTGATTGCTGTTTCTTCTATTGTTATAAGTTGCCCAGAGTCATTGAGAGTTTGTCAGCATACAATCTTAATAAATTATATTAGTAGGGTTGGTTGCACAGTCAGCCAGATGTTTAGACTGGATTTGTCATTTTTATCCACCTATCAAGTCTTCCAAGGACCTGGGAAAGGCAAATGTCGTTTGATGTGTTAAGGGCATTGTTGCAGGATGTAAGCTATTCCAAGTAAAGCTGCCTTTTGTAATTGATTAATAGTGATTTTGTCAATGTTATTATTATTTGAAATTTGTAGCAATTATGTCTCACATTTTCTTGGAGACCTTATTTCATTTAATTGCTGTATATTACCAGGCAAAAGTTATACCTCCTTTGAGCTTTCAATCTCACTTCCATATTCTTTTCAGGAAAATGCATGAGTAGATTATTCTAAGTCAAGTACTTATTTTATTTATTTATTTATGTATTACTTTCATTATTATATATTTTAAAAATGAGCCCTGAGGCTCTGCTGTTGTTAGTGTCCTCTGAAACCAGCCTAATTCACTCAGCCTAACAATTTTCATTAGCTTTGAAAATGACCTTAGTAAATCTAATCAAGTTTTTGCTGTAACAAACAAGAAAGTTATACTCTTCTTGGTTGCATACTTTTCATATTCATAGAAAGTATATTTTACATACATAGACACACATACACACACAGAGACATACACATGTTAATCTTATGATCTGGTTATGCATAAAACTTGTATAGGTGAGATTATTTGGCTTTTATATTCTTAATATTCTTAAGGGTTATTTAGCAATGGCATATTTTAAAATACTTGATATTAGAAATATTTTTTTCTTTTTTGCTTCAGGAAGTAAAACATTTTAGACATGTCCTTCTGGAGACAATGTAATTTTGATTTCTACACTAGGATGGAACAAACGAAATCTTTCTTTCTAGTTTCCATAGGAAGAAAATACCACCCTATCAGCTTGGACATCTACCATCCCAAAGCAGTCTGTATGCTAGTCTGTATGGACAGTATCAGTTTGCAAAAGGCAGGACAGTAACCCAGATTTCTACATACAAATTTGTTAGATGAAGGATCAGAAAATATTGCTGGGCCAATCCTTTGTTTCTTTTAGGTCTATTTTACTAAACCAAGTATGTCCCCAAAGAAAGACAACTTCAAAGATCCAGTAGAGAACAATATGTTTTTCATATTAGTGGGTGCCTTGGCATTATCAATATGTCTATCAACTATTCCAGTTTAGAATAAAGTGGCTGGTTACATTCAAAATACGTTAAGCAATAGTTAAGATTGAAAATATGATGCTTTATTAGCCATTCAACTTTTTGGAAAGTATAACAGTTCCTCTTTTTTAAACACGATACCAACTTAAGTATAGAACTTCAGTTTAAAACCAAATTATATAAGAAACAGAGAGGAGCACTACCCCTAGAGTCAGACAAACCTGGACAGGGGAACCCTTTACCTGTATTTTTATATCTATAAAGTTCAGGAAATGTTTGATTGTGGGAATGAGTATGGAAGACCAGATTTAATTTAATTTTAACCATAAAGTCAAACCTCATGCTTGATATTTTCAATTATACATCAATTGATTGATTAAACAAGAGGAAAACCTTCTACACACCAATTCCACCCATGCTTTCTACAATTTTGTAAACAACAAACTAAAAGACCTAAGGTCCATCCCACCCCTGAAAGGACCTAATGGTAAAGACTGCAATGATGACACCATTAAAGCCAACCTCTTTAACACATTCTTTGGCTCAGTATTTGTAAACAGCAATGGATCATGCCCAGTATTTCCTAGCCGAACCACAGACAACTACAATGATCTAATATATATTGATTTTACAGAAGACAATATTGAAAAAGCACTACGCAATCTGTGCAATCTAAAACCATCTCTATCTATTGGACCGGACGGAATATGTGCCTACTTTTTAAAAAAAATATCCACTGCCATAGCTGAACCTCTAAGCATAATCTTTGAAAAATCTTTCAGGACCAGCTCCCTTGCCAAACCTATGGTCACAAGCCACGGTCAACCCCGTCTTCAAAAAGGGAGACCCCAGCCTAGTTGAAAATTACAGGCCAATCTCTTTATGCTGTGTCACCTGTAAAGCCATGGAATCAATTATTAACCAATCCATTATCATCCACTTAGAGACAAACAACCTACTCTCTAATAAACAATTTGGTTTCAGAAAAAAACTATCCTGCAATCTGCAACTCTTACACTGCAAAAACATGGACTACACAACTCAATCAGGGCAAAGCAATAGACACAATCTACATAGACTTCTGTAAAGTTTTTGATTCAGTGGTACATGACAAACTACTCCTAAAATTAAAATCTTATGGTATCTCTGGACACCTGCATAACTGGGTAGAAGCATTCCTATCAAACAGTCAACAAATGGTTAAAATTGGAAGTTTCCTATCAAATTCTGTACCTGTCAACAGTGGTGTCCCCCAAGGCAGTGTTCTAGGACCAACTCTCTTCATAAATGACCTCTGTGGTCATACTAAGAGCAATTGCGTTCTCTTCGCTGATGATGTAAAGCTGTTCAACACTACAGACAATACTGCTACCCTTCAAAAAGACCTCGACTATGTATCAGAATGGTCAAATAAATGGCAACTTCAAATCTCAACAAATAAATGCTCTGTCTTACATATTGGCAAAAAAAAATCAGAAAATAAAATACAGGCTGAATAGTCAAGACCTTGTTGATGATCCAAACTCTGTCAAGGATCTTGGAGTACTCATCTTTAATGATCTAAGTGCTAAAGCCCACTATAACTACATAGCCAAAAAGTCATTAAGAGTTGTTAACCTAATCCTATGTAGCTTTTTCTCTGGTAATATTACACTACTAACTAGAGCATACAAAACATCTGCTAGGCCAATACTCAAATACAGCTCATCAGTCTGGAACCCACATTACGTATCGGATATTAACACAGTTGAGAAAGTCCAGAAATATTTCACAAGAAGAGTTTTCCGCTCCTCTACTCATTGCAGAATATCTTATGCCAGCAGACTTGAAATTCTAGACCTAGAAAACCTAGGACTACACTACCTTCGGTCCGATCTAGGTATAGTATATAAAATCATACATTGCAATGTCCTACCTGTCAATGAATACTTCAGCTTCAATCATAACAATACAAGAGCAAACAATGAATACAAACTCAAGGTTAACCTCACTTGTATTTCCTGCAATCAACCAAACTTGATTGCAGGAAATACAACTTCAGCAACAGATGAACAGGTCAATGTCTGGAATACTCTACATGACTCTGTGGTTTCTTCCCCAAACGCCCAAAACTTTAACCCTAGACTGTCTACTATTGACCTCACCCCTTTCCTAAGAGGTCTGTAGGAGGCGTGCATAAGCGCACCAACGCGCCTACCGTCCCTGTCCTATTGTTTCTTTTATTTCTTTTATTTTTCTTATATGTATCCATGTATTCATAACTATGTTTCTACTTATACCTATTATCTTGTAAGCAATTGAGAAACCAAATAAAATAAAATAAATAATAAATAAATAAATAAATAAAATGAAGTGTCATCAAGCCATTGCCAACTCTTAGCACCACATTGACTTTCTCCAGGATGATCTATCCCCAGCATGTGTTGTCTGATCTTCCACTGGTGCACCTGTTACCATTGTAATGTGGTGGGATTTAATTTCTTTTCTACCAGTTCTGTGGGCATGGCTGGTGGGCATGGCATGGCTTGGTGGGCATGACAGAGGAAGGATACTGCAAAATGCCCATTCCCTCCCCATCCCACTAACCTGCTTTCTAGCTCCATTCTCCTGTGCAGGGGAACAAAGGAAGACCCAGCCAATCAGCTGGGACTCAGGAGGCAGAGAATAGATGGGGGTGGGGCCAGTTCAAAAGTGGTATTTGCCGGTTCTCCAATCTACTCAAAATTTATGCTACCGGTTCTACAGAACTGGTCAGAACCTGCTGAATAACACCTCTGATCCAACCAAGTTACTCCTGATGACTTGCCATCCTCTTCTCTTTCCTTTCACCTTTATAGATTCCTCAGGGGAGCTGGATCACCATTTAATGTGTTCTCATTAAGAAAATTTGACTCCGGTAGTTTGCTTTGAGTAAGAGCTTTGGATTTGTATGTTTCTTGGATGTTCATTGTATTCTCAAGATTTCTTTCCAATCAAAAAAGCATCCACGCTCTTTTCTACTGTACGTTTTCAAAGTCCAACTTTCACTACCATACGAAGTCACAGGCAAAACTATGCCTTCAGGTTTCCGATCTTTGTAAAAGGTAGACATGTCACAAAATCTAAAATGGTTTTCCTCTGCTTTTATTGTTTTCTTACTTGTTACTTGACTTCTGGATGCTTTAGTGTTAATAATCGGTCCTAAAAGGCAGATATTACACATCACGTCAATTTCTTCATTTTCAGTTCTAAGGATGAGGTTTGTACTGTTATGTTTAATTTGGTCTTCTTTATATTTAATTCTAATCCTATTTTTTCACTCTGGTCCTTGACATATATTACCAGAGTTTAGTCATTCATCCATTCTTATTATGTCTTTATTATTTTTACAAATAAATCAAGGGGGCAAATATACCTAATACTCTTTTCTCCTCCTGTCTTCCTCACAATAACCCTATGAGGTGGTTGGGTTGAGAGAGGTCCTAAGTCACCCAGTTAGCTTTCATGCTTAAGGCAGAATTAGAGCACCCCTGGTCTCTTGGTTTCTAGCCTTAACCTTAGATCAAACTGGCTGTTTGCATTTTCATCAGTATGATCACCATAGAGCAATCTATTGATGTTTTTGTCTCCAGTTTTAAAGCCACACTCAACTTTTTCCAATCCAGCATCTCTCACAATATAGCCTGAATACATAAGAAGGAATATATATCTTCTGTCATTTCTTTGCTGAGCTGGCATCATACTGTTTCACCATATTCTGCCTGATTGTGCCATCCCAAAGGGCTTTACAATCTAACCATACAATAAATACCGTAACATTATCAGTACCCTGAAAGATCCTCGGTAGCATACTGAATGCCATCTGAGCTGAGAGGCTCATCATCCCATATTATATTATCAATCACATTATATTAAGTATCCATACAATGTTGTGTCCTTTATAAAATACAGAAGTGATTCATCACTGTAATCTCCTGTACAACATGAAATGAAATTGTGTCTTTGTCATTATCACGGCCTCTAGCATCTTCCTATGTTGCTTCTACGAAAATATAGCTACCTGCTTGATTTAGCTGGGCAGCTGAGATGACTCCCATGCCTTGGGTGACCCTGCTGGAATGAATAGACTTGGTGTTCATGCATAGTGTTCTTCGCTCATCCTTCTCCAAAACATCCTTTCCCCCATGATGTGGCACTGTAACAAGATGGGGAAAGTGAGTAGAGCTATGTCAAGGACAATTTTTATGATTTTTATGATTTCATTTTATACAGATTGCAAGAGAAAAAGCCTTGGATTTCAACTGAAAGGCATTGTACTGTTTCATACTTATTCTCCATCACAAACCTGATTTTGGGCCACTCATTGTTTACTGTAAATAACTTTTTCCAAAGATTTTTCCACCCACCCATCCATCTATTTAATTTGGAATATGAGAGCTTATGACTGAATAAATAAATAAATTGAGCTGTCTAGCTGATTTATGCAATTTCAGTTGTCATAATTGACAAGGTGGGAGGGTAGTAATTAAATCCAAATTATATTGAATGAACATCTCTAATAATTCCAGAACAAAGCAAATAACTTACATAGACAGATAAACATAGAGATTGAATTATAAATAGTCCAGAGAGTGAATTTGTCACAGAAATGTCCTCTTTACATTGCAATGTTGCTTTGACAGGTCTTTTAATGTGTAGATTGAACCTATATCAGTTCTCAACCCCTTCTTTATTTTACTCCATTTTAGTTAATCTTTGATCATTCTCATAGTTATCAGTGTTTATCAGTGCTCTGACAGTAAGCTCTTTGCTGAACATTATGCTCCAAAAGGATATTGAAAAAGTAGGAAATGTGCAGAAAAGAATCACCAACATAATTAGCGCCTATAATTGGTACTTGGCCTCTGGAACTTCTTGCCCCCCTCATGTGAAGTTGGCCCCAACCCTCTTATCCTTTCATAAGGGCCCAAAGACCTGGCTGTGCCAATTGGATTGGGGTCTCAATAATGGAATGGCACAGTGGATGTGATTGATTAACACAGATCCCACTTTCACCCACTGCCCCCAACCTCTCTGTGTATAATTAGATTTTAATGATTTGTTTTAACTTATTTATTTATGTTTTAAGATAGATAGATGATAGATAGATGATAGATAGATGATAGATAGATAGATAGATAGATAGATAGCTAGATAGATAGATAGATAGATAGACAGACAGACAGACAGACAGACAGACAGACAGACAGACAGACAGATAGGAAAGCACTCCAGAGGGTTAATGTCATTGCCAAGAAGATCATTGGTTGCTCTCTACCCTCTTTGGAAGAGCTTTATAGCTCCCACGGCCTTAAGAAAGTTCAAAACAGTTTCAAAGATCCATCTCATCCTGGGCAACTTTTTTTTTTTGAACTATTATCATCTGGCAGACGGTACAGAATAATAAAAACAAGGACAAATAAGCTGAAAAACAGCTTCTATCACAGGGCAGTAGCTCTTTTGAATTCTGCTGTATCGTGCAGTGTTGGTGTGGTGTTGGGGGTTTCCGGTTCAATGTGTGGAGGGTGAAGGATGTGTGTTTGTGTTTATTTTCATGGTCATGGTCATAATGTACACTGAAGATGGTATTTGATTTCGATGTACGAGGTGCAATGACAATAAAGTAAATTAACTAAGCTAAATTAAATTAGATAGATAGATTTTTATGATTGTAAGCCCTCCAGAATTACCTTGGTACCTTTGTAAATTTTATATACATACATACATACATACATACATACATACAGCATATAAATAAGGTATTAAAACTTGTTCTTTAGCAATAACACAGTAACCAAAGAGCCTTAAAATTAGGTTAGATGAAGGTAGACAAGAGAGAACATGATGATGAAATAAACATGAAGAGAAAAATTCGAGCCTTTCTTACCATATTATTCTTTATTGACTTCCACTTGTAGTTGGTTCACCTCTCTGTGACAGAGTATCCAGCACTAGACAGTCCTGGACCAGGCATGATCCAATAAGTCTGTTTTTATATTATCATATAATTGAATTAAAATATCTTTGGAAAAAGAAATCTTCAAAAGAAGCCTTCCTGCCTGCCTATACCTATACATATGTACTATCCACCAACATCAATTTAAAAAATCACATATTTAAGACAACAACAATTAGCCCGCTGCAGTAAACATATTCCACCTAATAATTAATATGAGGTGGTTCACTAGAAGGTGATAGTACAGTCTTTCCTGTTAGTAACTGGACATGACTTGGATTGAATGTGTAACATTCTACAAGCATTCTACACTATACTTCTCCCTCCTTTTTTAGGAGGCATGTTCAGAAGTTATTCTGTAGCAGCTGAATATAGCTTATTCTGTTAAATCTCAATTTATTTATACAGATAGTCATCAGCTTACAACTACAACTGAGCTCCAAAATCCCATTGCTAAGCAGGACATGTCTGCCATTGGTTTACATATTTAAAATTGAAAGAAAGGTTTACATTAGACAAAAAGAGTTATGGGTTTGACTTTGTTAAAAATGAATTGAAAATGCTACTGTGTGGTGGTGATTAACATATTATTGCTAAGGTTTATAAAACATTATTGAAGTTGAATTTGGAAAGTGAATGTTGAAAGTGAATTCAGTGGGCAAGAAACTTGGGATATAATGTAATGCTTGAACAATGGGAGAATATGTGAACAAACAGTTTAAAATTTACACTAAATTACAATTTAAAAGAAGATTTTTATAAGATGATGTATTGTTGGTATTTAACACCAGACAAATTATCAAGAATGTATAAAGATATTTCAAATGAATGTTGGAAATGTAAATGTACAGAAGGGCCTTTTAATCATTTTTGCTGGACATGTGATAAAGCAATGAAATATTGGAGTAAGATTCATTTTTCTAATACAGAAAAATATATATTTAATATATTCATTAAAGTGAATATAAAGATAATATAAAGATAAAACCGGAAACCTTTCTTTTTGGGTTTAATGAAAAAGACTTGGAAAAAAAATGAAACTTTGACATTATATATGTTAATGGCAGCAAGATTACTTTATGTACAAAAGTGGATGGATGGATGCTTCAATTCCCACAATGGTTGCAAAAGTTGATCAAGTTAGCCGAGATGGATAAATTGACTGCTTTGAAAAAAGAAAAACAAACACAAATACTTTTGTTTCTACTTGGAAACCACTTCTGGACTTTGTGCTTGAGGTGGGAAAAAAATGACACTTTCATTTTGGGTTTTACCAATTAGATAGATTTGTTGTTATAGAAATAGCTAGTTTATACTATCATGAACAAGTAAAAAATTGAGGTTTGATGTTACTATCTTATTCTACTTCACCAAAAGGAGTCATAAGTCAATGCCTTTTCTTTCTTTTTTCCTTCTTTTCTACATTCTTCCCTTATTTTTTTCCCCTCCCCTATGGTCTGTATTTTGATCATGTGACAATGAAGGCTATAAAACACTGTAAAGTGGTATATAATTTTGTAGTTAATCATGCCAAAATATTAGTTTGTTTATTAAATTTACTAACTCTATACCCGTGCTTGACTACGAAACTATGTGATTGGGCTTAGTTTTCGGTGAGGAAAATAAGGGAAAGAAATTGCGCCTCTGCCTACCAGCATCCATCGATATTCATCTGGCTAGCATCCTGTCAGTGTGTGAGAGAGTTGAGAGCTGTTTGGAAACTGATATATGGAAACTGAAACCGTGTTTGCTGTGTGAGCAAGAAGGAGACAGCAAGGAGTCTGTGCATGATTTAGCTCAACTGTTCTGTACTAAAGCTGGTTGCTGCTGTGAAACTGAAACTGAAACTCCTCTCCTCTGCTTGTGTTTTGCATTTGGAACATATTTCTTTTCATGTAGGGAGGGGGAGTAGAACTCCTTAGCATCAGAGCATGTTAATAATAATATACGAAATATTTATGCTCTGGTCATTTCGAAAAATCCTTTCTTAGTTGAGCACCTAGAAGCCAGGAGGAACATATGTGCCAAATTTCAAGTTTGTAGGCTTTACGGTTCTGGAGATTTTGTGATGACACATAAGTGGTATTTCACTTTTACATATATAGATTTGCCACCCATCTCGTGTTTAAGACAACTCTAAACAGCTTACAGCCAAACACCTGACAATTATAAATACAGAAACATTAACATTACAAAATGAAAACAAACTAAAGAACAAGGGTTTGGAGGGAGAAGTAAGTATGCCTTCTGTTAGTACACTAACCATCTACAGCCAACAACTTCTCCTTCAGGATTCCATGCCAACCGGCATAGCCAGCTTTTAAGGTTTTTCCTGAAGACTAAAAGAGAGGGAACAGATCTTACTTCCTTGTTTTATGACAACATGTTCCAAAGGGCAGGAGCCCATGGCTCTTCTTCTTCTGGATCCCACCAGACAAAATCTGTAGTTGGTCCTTTCTGCCAGCATAAGTGGGGAGGTCCAATCCTATTGAGGAAAGACAGTTATGCAGATATCATGGACTCATGCCATAAAGGGCTTTCAAACATAACCAGCACCTTGAACAGAAAAATAATGTTAAGACACGCGAAGTTAAGTGGTAATTTGATCAAAGTTTATCATTTTCTTCCAACTCAAGTCTCACTACTATACACAACTAATAGCAACAGAAACCTCAAGAAAACCAGTGTGCTGACGTTGATCAGAATCTACACCTCAGCCATTTCTTCCCTCCACAAAAGATAGGTTTGCGTGGTGGATGATGCGAAACTTCTCACAACTGAACCTTTTCAGAATGACGGGAGCATCTGGCTAATTTTTGTTCTGCTTTCCATTAGCAGCTCAGAGCAACTCCTTGGAAAAAAAATGAAGCTTGTAAACCTGACAGTTGGAAAAAGGTAGTAAATGTAGCCTTCCCAATTGTGCTGTTAAATGTTATGCCTTCTGTAGAGCTACAGATTGTTCCCTCTGAGCAGGCAGACAGGTCTGTGATTTAATAATCTTTGTCTCAAGCAGAACATCAGATAGACAGAGTTATCATGCTTTGCAACCAACCTGCAGCCAATCTTCCAGAAATTAAGGCCATGAAAAAGCCAGAGGAAAACCATTCCATTTTGATTACTGATGGTTGATAAAGCTGGTACAAAATTGTTTTCATATTTTTACAGTATAAAGATAAAAATAAATAACTTGTCTTTAACCAAAGGAGCTCCTACAACCATTGAGCATTGCAAAGAAAATATATGCCTTGGCTAAGATCTACTGTACATAATACAACCTTCTTCAGTCCAAGTAAAGTTGATTTTTATGAATGGAGATGATTGGCTTGCAGAAAATGATGATTATCTAAAATAATTATTTTCATTCATTTGCTAATAATGCATTAGTCTGATTGTTTGTTGTTAAAACCTTCTAAATATTTGCAAGTGTGGCAGATCTTCCTGGAAAGAATTTTGCATGCTATAAATGATTTACAATTTTAGAAAATTTTAACTATTCCCTATAGAAACTATTTTTAGCCGAATAAGTTTAACTAATCTTGGGCAAACACACATTTACTTTTTAAATAGAAAGAGTTTTTTCTGTAGCTGGAAAATAACAAAATAATCCATAGAACTACTTTCCAAACCTTTTGGTGCTTAGTTTACTGTAGTTTGATTTAGTTTGGTTTGTTACAGTCACAGGCCAGAATAATTTAAGAAGTCAGATAATAATAAAAATGATACATCAGGAATCAAGCAGGCTCTAGCTAAAATAGCACCCCGAAATATACAAATTATAACATGAATAAAATAAATAGGTCCACCCTACTTGAAGTAGTCATTTACATTCCATCATAATCAGTGTACAAAATGTGTCTCTGCTATCTAAAATTTTCACTCGATCAGCTAATAGAAGGTTGAGGTAGATCACTCGCAATTTGGGGTTCACATCATGTTTGAGCTTTTGGGTAATCAGAGGTGGTATTCAGCAGGTTCTGGCCAGTTCTGGAGAACCAGTAGTGGAAATTTTGAGTAGTTCAGAGAACCGGCAAATACCACCTCTGACTGGCCCTGCCGCAACCTATTCTCTGCCTCCCGAGTTCCAGCTGATTGGCTGGGTCTTCTTTTGTTGCCCTGCATAGGAAAACAGAGCTGAAAAGCAGGTTAGTGGGGTGGAGTAAGGAATGGGGATCTTGCAGTAACTTTCCCTCTGGAGTAGGGAGGGAATGGAGATTTTACAGTATCCTTCCCCTGCCACCCCCACCTAACCACGCCCACCAAATCATGCCATGCCATGCTATGCCCACCAAGCCACATCCACAGAACCAGTAGTAAAAAATATTGAATCCCACCATTGGGGTTAATGTTTTATTATTTCAGAATCCCAAGGTTGAGATGGAGGCTGTATTAAAATCTAGGAAGAAAGGAAGCAATCCAGAATGTCTCTGTAAGAAAGGCAGTACAGCAATCTGTGGACCACAGTTTTTATTTCCTTCTCACCACATGAGTAGGGACGTTGCTTTTTAAAAAAATTGCAAAACCATTCTCTCCAAAAGAGCAGATGGAAGGGCGTTACAATGAGCCAATAGAAGAGCTCCTCTGATATTTTTGGATGCAGTGTCGAACAAGCTATGGGCAGGAGCAACACTTCTATCTGGTCTCAGTAGGGTGACATAAGCTTGGCTGAAAATATTTTGCGGGTCAATATGTCTGGCATGTTATTTGAAGAACGATTTGGACTGTTCAGAATGAATGCGTTAGGTTTCGGATGCTAACTTACTGATAAGCTGAACAAAGCTAAGTCTTTATTGAAAAAAAAAACCTAGTAACTGTTGTTATATGGTATTTCAGCAGAGAGGATGCCATTGTACTTTCTACTGAAAAGCAAGTATCTTAGCTGTGAAAGGGAGGGTCAGTATCTTCAGCTGAAGAGCTGAGTTGAGCATCTGAATAACACAAATGCTTGCTCAGGAAATAGACATTTGGCTGTCTTTTTGAATGAAGTAAAAATCACATTTCTGAGCACTCCCATTACTCAGAATGCTTACAAATTGTAACTTTAGCCATTCGTGACAGACAAGCAGGGTGAAATTAAGAAAATTCTGCCTATTCTACCTATTTCAATAGTATTTCCATGTGGATGGGTGTGTATACTCAACAGGGTGGTCATAGCATTGTCACCAAAGTCCAAGCCAGGGGTGGGATTCAGTTCTTTTAACAATCAGTTCTGTGGCTTAGTTGATGGGTGTGGCTTGATGGTCATGTGACTGGGTGGGCGTGGCCAACTCAACATCACTTAAGTAAAGGGGTGCTTCTCCTCACCTGGCCTCTCATGGCAGTGGGGATGCTGCAACGGTCATAAGTGTGAAAATGATCATAAGTCACTTTTTTCAGTGCCATTGTATCTTTGAAGCGTCACTAAATAAACTGTTGTAAGTCAAGGATTCCCTGTACAAAAATACAAAAAGCTTCTTTGCTTGCAAAAAGCTACCCTAAATACCAATCATTAAATTAAAAATACCTGCAAGCCAGAGTTACAAATCAGGCAGGGTGCCAGAGCACCTTGAGGAATGAAAATAGTTAAAATCCAGTGATAACTATCAAGCAGCCAATTCCTGCTCATAAAGTGAAACCCTTTAGCAGAGAGGTCGTTTAAGCTCTCCAGAAAAAGCACATCTAGGAAAAGCAATCCTTAGATCCATTTGCACCACTTAAAAATACCAGCTGGTCTCACTCACCTCACAAGATATCCGAAGGAAATCACTCAGATTTAAGGAAAGGTCACATGTCCACCAGAAAGGCAGTAAAAAAAATCAGTGCCAAGTTTGCATCCTGCCTCTTGGAAGTATACCCCAAAAGGACAGTGCCAGATAGTATTAAAGCAGTGAAGGAAGACCCCCCTCCCTAAATAGAAAAAGAAACCATGAGACAAGAAAAATTCAAACACAATACAAATAATTAAATCACAACAGTAGCTGTTGTTTGTTGAAGCTGAATAGGGAAAATTATCCCATCAATTAATACAGGATTAAACTTCACCAAGCACAGAATTAACCTTCACCAAAAACCAGTTTTAGACCAAAACTCAAAAAGAGTATGTAAACTCACGTTTGAATGTCAATCCTTCTGCCTAGCCAAGAAGACTTGCTGAATGTCACTCATCTAGTTCCCATGAAAGCTTTGCTTCATTATTCAATTATTTCTTCAAAATGCCAATTGTCCAGGGAAGTATTTCCTCCCAACAGCAGTGTAAAAATCTTAAAACAACCCCTTCCCCTTTAAGAAAGCCTCAGAAGCTCCGGAGACAGGAAGTCTAGGCTGCAAGAATGTAATAAGGGTGGAAAAAAACAAACGGAGATTGCTTCTAACTATGGTTCTCTGAACTACTTAGAAAGTTAACAAGGGGTTCTATAGAACCGGATAGAACTGGTAGAATACCACCCCTGGTCCAAGCCCCTTTGTACATGGGTGGGTTTTGATTAAAATGCTGCAACTACCACTGCGGAAGCCACTCGCCTGTTCTAAATCAGGATTTTTTTAAAATGTTTCTAAATTTTCTCCTATTGCAGTTGGGAAGACAAATTCATATCAGCTGAACTCTCAGTCTTAATATTTCCCCTAGCTGGGACATGGTGGGGCTGGTTTTAGAGGCCCCACGAAGCCTCTCAATGGATCCTTTTCCAGATTTCAGACATCAATATTTAAAGTATCCAGAAATATGACTGGAGGTTGAAAGAGAAGCTGGAAAGGGAATCCAATAGTGAATTTCTCTTCCAAACTTGAAGTCTAGTATCCAAGCTTTGAGAAGAAATCTGAAGACTCCTGAAAATCATATGGGCCCAAATACTTGCAAATATTTGCTTAGTAAAACTGGTTTTAAACTAAAGTTTTGCAGTAGCAGTTCTGCAATGTGATTTGTAAATTATCTGTTCCAGATTCAGTCACTTGAGATTTTCTGATCTGATTCTTTTACTGCATCTATATCAAGGTACAGAAGAATAGTTTTATGGTTCTGATTGATGATTTTTAGCAAAAAAAAAACCAAAAACAAAATATTAAGAATAGTTACTGAACAAGTTTGATATGAGAAACAGTAGCTGATTGGTTGAAGATACACAGATGGATAGTGGAGGAAAGGGATGGCTTATGGATTCATGTGGGTGACTTATGTATTCTAATATATTTATGTCATGATTTACAGAGAATTACTGGAAGTTATAAAAGACCCCCCCCCCAAAAAAAAAAAAAACTACATATGAACCTGAGTTTAAATGGCCCTATTTTTGAGTTTGGCACCCGGCTAACCTTTATGGCTGGTTGCAGCATTTTGCAGTCAGGTGATTGCAATTTACAATATTTTTTTCCTGGTTCCTGGCCTTTTCAGCTAGTTTCTAGCAAAAACCACCCATAGGATTGAGTGGATTTGCCTAACAACCACATCGCTCATTTGACCACCACAAAAAGAGTCATAAAATTGAGTTAGTTATGTGGGCACTTTGGAATTTCCCTTGTAAATCATGATGGGTGTAAATCAAACCATTATGATCATAGTTTGAGGATTACCTATAGGAACAAGTCGCAATATCATCACATAATTGTGCCATCTGCATTATAACATCATTGTTACAACTACCATTTTCATGTCATTGTGGCTTGCTACAGATACATATTACCACAGTAGCCTCTTATTATGCTGAAGTTGTAATGCTACAGGAAACTATCAATACCTGAGGCCAGACCATGTCATTGGCCTCTGTAAAAAGTCTCAGGTTGTAATGTAAATCATGATGTCATCACAATTATATAATCAGCATCTTTTGTGTGATTGTATCATGATATGTGATACCATTAACAACTCTTTGATCCCACTACAAACACCTATGTTTGAGATGTTAAATAACATTTGCAGGATTGTATGAAATTGGAATGATTAAATGAGGGGTTTTCACCTTTTCCTATTTTATTCCCTGACCTGCAAATACTTTCCAGGCTCCTAAACCTTCAATTTCCATTTCTTCTTCTCATGTAATTTTCTTCTCCAGATTGCCATTTTTAATCTCACTGATTTATGGTTTTGCTTTACTTCTTTCCTTATGTCATCACAATGTGTTGCAAAACACCAAGATCTCACTTTATTGAATTTACAGGCTGGATCAGACATTTATTGAATCCATGATCTCACCATTTGTGACCAAATGCCCACAAATATGGTATGGTTACAACTGTAACTAACATAGAGAAATGTATCTCTGCAACTGTTGGAAGTAATATATAGCCATCATGATATCCATAAACATCCTTCATGATTCGTCTAATCTCCATTGAAGTTGGCAGTCATCATTGTCTCTTGTGAGAAAGAGCATTTGCCACGTTACATAAGAAGAATTATATTTCTACAATTATTCTTGTTTGGTAGACCAGACCAAGAATCAACTGTACTGGAAGACTATTTTTTATTAATAGTTATAATAACAAAATCTTGAAAGTCTGCTTGTGCTGTGCCTCCTTCTCCTTCCCTTCTTATGCTCATGTGAATTAGGGATGTATATGGCCACTTTGGATACTATTTGCTTGCTTGGGATTTCAGCCATGTTTTTCTACTTGTTGCTTTAGTAACGGAGCTGGCTTATATTTGTCAAGGTCATTTTCTTTAATTTTCTACACTTTATTTTAAGCTAAAAATCCCTAAACATAGGGGCTCATAGGGAATTTGCTCAATTTCCTCTTTAGTGATTTCATAATATGGGTTTGTTCCTTCTCAGGCCACTCACAACTTAAAATTAATAAAGCTAAGATTTTATGTTTCAAAGTGGACTACTTTACTTTCATTTTTCAACTAATCTTGTTATTCCTCATCCATCCTTTGCCACTGCTTGGAAAATAGGTAAAAAAGGGAAATTGTATCAGTGACATTTAGATAATTGTCACCTGAAGCTTTTACTTTATTCCTGAATCCTGTCATCTCTATCACCAGCCCCACAATTCTACTTCAGATAGTGAAGAGGACAGGGTATGCACAATGATATTGGTTCTATTTAATATCATCTGATGGATTTATAGCAGCTTTGGAGTACCAAACAGCAGGAAGAATTCCACACACAGATCAATCCTTTTGCTCATTTTGACTTCTGCTTTAACCACAACAACAAGCCTATACAATTTATTTTCCATTCTAATTTAATTATATTTTGTATAAAAAAAACCCTGGCTAGATAACTCTTGTGCTAGTTTGTGCTTCCATGAAATTCTGATTTTTTTTTCAATTATCTGCTATGCATTAAACAACTCATTCTTCATACATCTTGTACACTACATGATGGAGATCGTGTCTTCCGTCAACACATTCCTTCAGTCCTGACAATTAAAAAAGAAAGAAGCTAAAGCATTCCTCTCTTATTTCTTCATCCTTTAAAAAAGAAAACCCAGAAAATAAAACTATTAAGCTGACAATGACAATTGGAATTAAAACAGAAGATAAAAACAGATCCCAAATGTTATAACAAAAAGAAATGGAAGGAAGATGGAAGGAAGGAAAGGAAGGAGGGAGGGAAGGAAAAAAGGAAGGAAGGAAGGAAGGAATTAAGTTCTGTAAATTTCAACATGTGAATTGTTCCAGTTGTTTAAAAGCATCTTTTTAGTATCGTGTAGTGGCAATACAAGCACCAGCCACAGGTGCAGTGGGCATCATTTATAAATACCGGTTCCAGTTCATCAGGAAAGCACATTTAGACAGTCTTGTTCAGTCCTTTGAAAATCAAGTTTTCTAAAACACCGGAGAGCTTCTTTTAACCAGTGTAAATGTTATCATGGTAGATGATGATGTTAATGATCAGCTCTTACATTTAGATACTGCCCTTTGATAAACATTTGAAGCCTTCTGTTACCATAAAACAAAACGCAAACAATAAAACAGTAATAAAGGACTCTATGATCATTGTGAACAAAATGTCAGAGGATACCCCCAGTGAAGAGATTTGATTTCAGCAGCATTCTGTCTGTTCGTTGACATTTTCCTATATTCCGATTAAAATATGACTTAAAAGCCCATGGAGAAAGGGCAATTTGAATTCATTCACAGAAAAGCACCGATAAGACCAGATGAGACTTAGATGTGAGGTTTCAGTGCAGTTAATGCCAGGAACAAAAGGGACCATGAATGTACAGATATTTCTAATCCCAGTCCAGGTAGTCCTCGACTTACAATAGTTCGTTTAGTAACTGTTCAAAATTACAATGACACTGATAAAAGTGACTTGAGACCAATTTTTCACACTTATGACCATTGCAGCATCTCCATGGTCATGTGATTTACATTTGGATGCTTAACAGCTGACTCACCTTTTTGACGGTTTCAGTGTCCTGGAGTCATCATATGATCAGCTTTTGCGACCTTCTGACAAGCAAAGTCCATGAGGAAATCAGATTCACTTAACAATCGTGTTTGTAATTTAACAACTGCGACGATTCACTTAGCAAATGTGGCAAGAAAAAGTCGTAAAACTCGCTTAACAAATTTCTCACCTAGCAACATCAATTTTGAGCTCGATTGCGGTCATACGTTGAGGACTGCCTGTATATACCCTGATTTCAGTGTCATGAAGACAAAGCTTGACACAGACCCTTTGTTACTGCACATCATGCTGTGCAAATACACTGAAGTAGATGCTGAGATTCCAATTTCTCTGCATATTTTAATGTAGTATTTGGTAATTTCAGACTTTTTGTGGCAACTTCATCATTATTTATGCCCTACTTCAGACCCTTTGTATCCCATACACACACACACACACACACACACACACATACATACACAATACATATACAATAGGAATTACTAATGATTTGATTGTGTAGGTACTCACTAGTAGAATCTGAGGTCTGAGAAGAATTGTGATTATGTGCACTGAATTCTTAGATTGCTCTTACAGTTCTAGACTAAATTCAAAATTAAGATGCAAATAGATGTGTGCTGGCTGAGTCTTATCTTCGCATTAAAGCTAGCTTAATTTCCTATTTATTTTATTTTGACACCTTAAGTATAGTATCAACAGAGTCAGCCTATTGATGAGATTGATGGCAAGTTAAATAAATAAATACATACATACATACATAATGTGAATCACATTATCTCTTTTTCCCTGGTGCCTCATTTTAATTCCTCCCAACCCCCTTTCATGCAGTATTGTTCCAAAGCTATGAAAAATCATGTCTACCCCAAGCTAATAAGCTCCTCCATGAAGCCACCTGGAGAGGCAGAAAGGTGAGAAGCTCCAAGAAACACTGTCCCACAGTTCTTTTAAACCAGGTATCAGCTTTAAATTGCAACCCTATGCTGAGTAACTATTCCAAGCAAAGATAACATATAGCACAATTATTTATGCATACAAATATATTACTTTTCCAGACCATTTTGTGCTCCCATTCAGGCTGGGCCAAGATAGGTTTTCTAATAAAACCTTGTGAAGGATTTGAGACCTTAAATGTCATCTGTACAGTTGAATCACCCATGATTGTTTGAGAAGAGAGACCTGCGCTTAGGTTAAATAAAGGAATTGCTGAATTAGATGAAGTAATTTGCTGAAAATGGGAAACCTCAGAAGAGCCAAAAAAAGTGTGAGAACCAATTCTTTATGTGGGCAAGGGAGGATGTTGAGAGTGTGATATGCCTAAAATATGTGTCTTTTATTGTTTGGTAAAGATGCTGATTTGTATTTTTACCAGTTGCTCATGCTTTTTGCTCAAACAACATACATGCCCCATTGTCAATTGACAGTCAGCAGGAAGCAGGACAGAGAGACAGATTGCTTCCCTCACTTGCAAGGTAAAAAAATTAAAAGCCTCATATCAATATAATATTGTTCCTAGACAATTTTTTAACTGCATTATTGAACTAGAGCTATAAATCCTTGTAGAAAAGTTTTTCATTAATCTGATGACAAGAATCAAATTAATTTGAAGTAAAGAATGTTTGTTCTCCCAGTTTGGGGTGAGATGAATGGATGTGTTGGCTATTTTTGTTTTCTGACTGGACGTGTTTGCTATTTTTGTTTTCTGACTTTATAATGTATCTGGATCAGAGGTGGTATTCAGCAGGTTCTGACCAGTTCTGGAGAACTGGTAGTGGAAATTTCTAGCAGTTGAAAGAACCAGCAAATACCACCTCTGACTGTAGATTTTTACAGTATCCTTCTCCATAGTAAAAACATTTGAATCTCATCACTGATCTGGATCCCTTCCTATCTTTTTAAACATTAATATTTGTAAATTGCATGGAGTTGATTGGAGTTTGTGGGAACTATGATTCTTTGTTCTTTGTGTACGTGCTAGGACAACGGAGCCTTCTGGTGGTTGGCTGGAACACGGAGCAAGGAGCAAGGACAAATTGTTGCCATTTCTTAACCAGAACTGTAGCAAACTTAAATTCTGCAGCCTTGTATGCTTTATGCGAATGGTCAGTGCATATTGTGAGATGTAATGCGTTTGTGATAGGACGTTAACAAAATTGCTACGTTAAAAAAATTGCTTCTAATAAAAGAGGGTTTCAGAGTTCTCTCTGTGCTCTCATCCCAAGACAACTTTGCGTAGTGTCTTCTTTTCATGAGAGACCACCACAGAGTTCTTGTCCAAATCGAAATAAATACATTTGGTAGAGGTTCTAATTTTATTTTAACTTTATGATAGCTATTGCTCATCATAAAGTTTCGTAGATAATTCCAGAAATCCAGAAAAGCAACAGTCTATTTTACGAATGTCAAACTCACCACGTCACATGAGGTTTTGCGACGGTTTACCATTCGCAGAGCTGGGGTAGGTGTAGCCTGCATGTGATGCATCCAGCCTGCGGGCCACCAGTTTGACAGTCCTGGCACTCTATTTCACGTAAAGAAAGACAACACTAAAATCTTTATTGAATTTTGGAAGGAAGATGAGGGAAAACAATGTCACATTTAGTCACATCCATTAAATCCATATATGTAATTCAGTTTTTTCCAGCCGATTGTTTTTTAGCACTATCTTTAATCCAAAGTGAAAACCTATTACTATTTGAATCTATTGGAAGTGCCTTTATTCATGCTACCATTAAAAGTGCAGTCACCTGAAGAGTTCTACTATAGAATTTGCAATTATAGCATGTTAAACTGAGGTCATGTAAAAAAAGAATATTGGATATTTAAAATTGGAATGTTACAGTGACCTACAGCTTGGCTCCAAGAGCAATCAGTGCCTTAAGCTACTCTCCTTAGCCTATTATGGAAAACTGTTACTTGGGATAACAAAATTCATTTTATCCATGTTTCCAAAACATACAATACGCAGACCAAATAGAAAAATAATCATAATATTTGTGGAACAGTGGGGTAGTGTTTTTTTTTAAACAGAGGAATTGATTTAATATACAGTAAAACCAATAATTCTGATCCAAATCTGTTGTATAGCTATTCATATAGTTCTATGCCTACTCACATCAAACTACCTGCCTCTGTGTGTTTCTAGGAAAATTTTGCTATGTTCAAATAGATAATATCAACCCTTTAGAATTCTGAACTACAAAGCAAATATTAAAAATGCTTCCAATAGAAGAGAATGTCTGTAGCTCAGGGTTGAACTATTGAATCCTTGGCGCTCTCTGAACATGGTTGTTAATGGCAGATTGTTTATTACTCAACTAGGTAGTATCATTAGTACTAGGGAGTGTGGGGTTTGTTCTCCGTTTGTGTATAGTAGCTTGTCCTGCCAGGATTGGCAGGCATATGATTTTCTCTGTAATAGTTTCTTGCTTAGAGTTTTATTTTCTGTTGGATTGTTTGAGTTAGGGTTAGATTTGGCTTTGGCTTGATCCCTAGGATGTTCACAGTTTCCCAGTTGAAACTATGATCGAGTCTGCTCATTTATTGTGGGTTTAAGGAATTTAACAACAATCTGGAACATCAGAAAAAGAAACAGACCACCTGTATAACATCTGCCAATAAAATGAATACACACTCAACTTTATCAAAAGGTACCAGTCCACTCAAACCACTATAGGACAATGAACACAATCCATGAAAAGAGTAACACTGCCATACATAAAAAAAATCTCAGAAACAACCAACTACAGACATGTGGCCTCAAACTAGCACACAAACCATTAAAGCCTTGAAAAAACAATGTAAGTAAACCAAAAGATTTATGTAACCCAAGAAGTTAGGGTAACCTGATTATCAAACAACCAAGCTCAGAGATCACCAAGGACTCCACTAAAAGTGATCTAGACCAGGACAGAGCAATTTTCAACGAATACTGAAGTGTAGACTAATCTGACCCCGCCACCCCATAGTGACACCTGTATAGGAATATACAGCAGCTGAGTCACGAGACAAAGTTAAATATATATCTGGATGTTCAATAAATTTATTACTTTGCAGACACTGTAGGAAGGCAGCTATGAGAGCAAGACATTGGAAGAGGCCTGGTAGTACCTTTCCTGCCAAACAAATGTTATTAAGAGGCCCACATTTTTGAGAGTGATAGCTGTTAGTTGGAATAGAAGCTGCTGTACTTTTCCAGATTTTTAACATTACTTTTGGAAACACATGAAAACCTGTAGCAAAAAGATTCTGTGATTCAAGTTCTGTTGATGAGGAGCTAAATAATAGTGACTTTGTAAGAGTGACTTCGCAGTTCTACTCTGCAATTGAACAATAGCAAGTAATAGTGATTTGCCTAAGCACATCTTTGATCAAATTAACCCAAGTGAATTTATCCATCACCTCAACCTAACATACTTCAGTACAGGCAGTCTATAGGTTCATCTATACATAACTGAGAAAATGTCATGCATGATAATACTGTGTAGCACTTGTACAATAACAGGCTAGTCTTAGGATGGAACCACCAAATAATTCACATCAGGACATGTTTGTTATGCTATTTTGAGAATGCATCCTGGTGACCTGTTTCTGATCCTTGCTGTGCTTCTTTTTAAGAAAAGTTGTAGGACAGATTCCAAGTCAGAAAAGATGGAGTTCCCATTCTGCTCAGTGACCGAGAGAGGTTGAATAACTAGTGCCATTCAGAGTTTGTTCAAGTATCCAAGTTAATTTGCAAGATAGCAGAATAACTTGTTTGCTTGTGGGCTCTAACAGGAACCTACAAAATATTAACAAAAGGGATCACAATGTGGTATTTCAGATTCTTACTCTAAGAAAAACTCTTTTCTTCCCTCTCATGGTTAACATTACAAATGACCCAGGAGAATGGAGAAAATGTTGATGGTTCCATTTTGATTCTCTCGATGCTTAACAAGTAGGGATACCTATAGACAGATGATACATGTCTGCAACCTTGAATTATTTGTAAAAATAATAAAAATAGGATACAACTAAATAAATAAAACTAGGCAAAATAGATGCATCATGAGGCAAAATGTTGTCAACCATGGGTCAAATGGGTTAACGTACAGATTGTCAGGACCCATTATCCCATGGGGATGAAATTTTGAGAAGTTCTTGCCATTTCAGTGCTGCTGTGTTCTGCATTCACATGACATTCATTTATAACATTCTCTGACACCTTCCAACAAGTCAATGGAGAAAGTCAGTGGTGATCATGTGACCATGGATGACAGCAAGAATGTGGTGGTGTGGACTTGCAACTTCCTTCCTGGGAAGCTTGCAGGGAGAGAGTCAATGGGGAATCTTGCAAAGAGGTTGCAAGTTCCTCAGCTAAGGAAATATATCTGAAAGGATGACCCAATGGGTCATGGGTTGTTCCCATTAAAAAATGTCACTTTCATAGAAAAATGCCTGTCTCTTTTTTGGCCCATGTTTATCATTGCATTGATAACCTCCCATGCCATTTAGGAGCTTCATACAATATTGTTGGCAAGGTTTTCCTTAATAGATTATTGCAATAATCCTGTGAGGTTAGTTGAGAACTAAACATGGGAGAAGGAACCCAATACCACTCCCTACTTAGGCATTCATCCCAAGCTGAGCATTGACTCTACCCATTGTTGGATGAGAGAACTGAATGCTTAATGGAGATTCATTTCAACTTCAGTTCTGGAACATTACTCCCAGTCCACAAATCTATGAAGTCACCAAACCACAAACTTATAAACGATTAGATGTTTGCTTGAATAATCCATGCTACTGATTATAATAAAAAAGGAGAATAAATTTAAGGACAACCAACATCCAGTTGAGTGGCTGAAAAATAATGTTAATTCACCAGTTGACGATTGACTATGAGCAGTAAAGGAACCAGGAGTCAAGAAATATATTACAGAGGAGCACCTGGTAGAATAAGAATGAACATCAGATCCTGCAATAAATCTATACACATAACAATCAGCATCATGCAAGAAATAGTTTCACTGTGGCATTCTGTGGAGGTGAAAGTCAGACTTCACAGAAGCAGGTTAGAAAGTATATGGACACTATAGAAATTTCGTGTCGGAGGTAGTTTCGGAGTATGGATGGTCACTAAAGCAAACAAATGGATAATTGAACAAATCAATCCAGAGTCTGAAGCACAAAAAATAAGCTCAAATTATTACACTTTAGACACTTTATGTAAAGAGAGAGCTCTCTGGATAAGTCTATGATGCTGGGAAATGGGGAAGAAAAGTAAAGACGACAGCTAGCAACAAGATGGAGAAACTTAGTTACAGTGGTTATGGATGCACTATTAGAAAGTGTGAAAGACTGGATTGGGGAAAAATCGTCACCAAAAGTCAATAGCAATATAATGGCACATAATCAATGTGTTTACATGAATATCTGAATAGGGCTTGTATTTGAAAATTTAAATTAATCATAAATTATAAATACTTCTGCTAAAGAGAAGAAGTTGTTCAACCTTCCCTGTTGAAAGACTCACCAAATACCCAAATATGGCTTCCTTGAAAACGTTTCTGGCCTTTTTGGACAGGTGGGCATATCTGAACTGTTGAGAACTGCTGGGCTCTACTCAAAGAATAATATGCTGTGAACAACAGAAAATTAATATTTCTTTTGAATCAAATTCAACTCTTGCTGGCTACATGGACAGATCATGTTGTTTTCTTGGCGATGACACAGAAGTGGTTTTGCTATTACTTCTTCCAAGAATTTGTTTTTTCATTTTTCCAGTCCAATCCTACACTTATAGTTTAGATTCTAAAATTGGAAAAAGTCCCACACAATGTGGGAAGTAAACAATATTGATTGACTCACAATGAAAATGAGAAAGATACACGTAGGAAAAGTATGTGTGTCTGCTAGCTATTGTGAGAGATCTTGTGCCAAGATAGTTGCCGGTGATGTGTTTGCTCACGGTAGAATAGCTCTAGTAGGTGAATGTCCATAGCTCAAGTGACCAAACCTGCTTTTAGTGAATATCTTCTCATGCACCTTGATTTTATACTCTTAAGGCTAAAAGAACATTCTCTCAGAAAATGCTCTCAAAAGCAAACCTTCATTCTAGCAAAGTTCAGGAAGCTTTTAAAAAAATCTTGAACCTTGTTAACACTGAAAGAGGTTAGGGGTAAGCAAATATTCAGATTCACTTGATAGTGAGCTGGATAGCATATAAACTTAATAAATAAATATGTCTCACTCCAATTGAGTAAAAGCAGCTGGTCTTGATTAATTTTTTGCTTAGAGACAAAACAATATCTACATTTATAGCTGACTCAAAGCACCTTATAAACTTTTTGCAAAAAATGGGAAGAAAATGATGATTAGTGATTTTGAGGATTAGAAAAAAATGGACAATCATAATCATAACCATAGATAAAGAGATAATTTTGTAATTGTATTTATATTTCCAGATAAGGATAGAAGATGCTTCTTCTTTCTGTTTTATTTTTTCCTTTCTTACTTTCTGCATTTGTTGTTTTTTCTTTCTTTTTCTTCCCTCTTTCCTTTTTTCTTTTTATTAGTCTGTTAGTTTTTTTGTTCATTGTAAAACATTTAATAAAACATTATTTAAAAATAATTATGGTGAATTGGTTCACATAAAATGCAATCGAAATTACTATAAGTCAAAGCAAGTTGCAGGGGAATTAGCCTAGTATATTTTAGTCAACCGAAGCTTGGTTCCAGCTCAATTATTAATTCTTTCCCTTCTCATACACTACAAGTTTCTGGCATTCATCTTTTTTTCTCCAGGTGGTGTCCCATCTGAGGACTCAGCTATTTTTTTTTAAGATCAGCAAACAAGGTCAGCTCAAGAGACTACCTGCTGTAACTGTGAGGTTCATAATCAGTGACAAAAGATTGATTAACCAGAATGTGACCTGCCATCCCTCATTTCTCCCGGCCCAAAGATGAGATTTTTGAAAGAAAGCACCGGCTAGCTGCCAACCATCATTTTATATTTTCAAAGAAACCTGGGTAGCCATCTGGAGCCCAGAGGCATTCTGAGAAATCAAGAGAATACTAAAGCTTGGCATTTAGTGTTGTAACCTATTAACATCCCTTCACCACCACTCCTCCAAACACACTTCAAAACAAAAACAAAACAATGTTTTTAATGTAAAAAGTCAATGAGGACAAAGAGCCTGTCAAACACCAGAAAAAGTTTCTGGAAGCCCCCTGGAAGGAAAGTCTTTGAGATCTGTCATTTAAAAACAAAAAGACTTTTGTTGGCAATTTGCTAGTCTTTTGATATGCGTGTGTGCAGTTATGTGATACTCCTGTGCATAGCATTAGAGTCATTAATTTTTTTCCAGTGCTAAAGCCATACTTGCTTATGAATCCCTCAACACACCCTGTTCCCCATCGTTTTTTTTAGGCAGAGGTGGGTTTTCCTTGCGCCAGGTTTTGGAACCGGAAGCTTAATTTTTCTCCAGACCTTCCCTAATACATGACAGGAAAGAAAATAAATTATATTCCCATATCTGAGGAGAAAATGGTCACAGAAGCGGGCTGTGGGTGAGCTTTTGTGCATGCAAATTATTTAAAAACAAGGCAAGGGATTGTGTAAGCGTGTTGTCTTTCATTGTACAGCTGAATTTCGGGTAATGTACAGCCTCCGAAGTAAAACATTATGAGGATGGGGTTGGAAGCAGCCAGACAGCAAGTAGATGAAATAGACCTTTAAAACACACACACACACACACACACACACACACACCTGCATTAGCAGCTTGTTCACACTTGCAACAGTAGCAGGAATTCAAGAACATAACCAAAGAAATTCTAAAGAAATTCTAAGAACACTGACACAGTGGCTGAAACTCACCTTCCACAGGGAAAGAAAATATTTGATGAATTAGTGATCCAGGTGAAGGCCAGTGTTAACTCAGTGACTTGCAGGCTGCTTAAAGCTAAATTAAGCAAAGACTGGAAAAGGGAGGGAGGGAGAGTTTTGTAGCCAAAATCTGGCTCCCTAAAGCAACCAAGCCACTAGTAAACAACAATAGTGTACACCAGCACAACATTGACGGTTTGCTGGCAGCCCTGAGCAAAGGCAGAACCACAGCTTATATAAGTTTGTTCTACTACATTTCAAACACAACCAAAGAAAAAGGCAGACACAGTGCAAATTACACCTTGGAATCTTTTTAGATAAACATTTCTGGATGGCCTTCTTATTATTAAATACCTCTTCCTTCCAGATTAGTATGATAATTATACTGTCCGGGACGATGGTCAAAGAATAAAACCAATTTGGTTTCCTAGCCACTGGTTCCTATCCGATTCTTCCCGCCTCAAAATCAATTGAGCTTGCTGTGAATGATTTCATACAAGGGCACTTTAAGCACTTCAGGCAGGAGTGGGATTCTACCAGTTCGCACCTATTCACTAGAACTGGTTGTTAACATTCTAAGCAGTTCGGAGAACCGGTTGTTAGAAGAAATTATTGGCCTAATCCTGTAAGGAAGGCAGAAAGGAAACATTCTGGTGTTACTTACAGAAACTGCTCTCCGTTAATCCTTATTACATTCTTGGCAGGACTAGACTTCCTATCTCAGGAATGTCTCTGGAGTTTTTTTCCCCCTCCTTTGCTGGTACTTTGCTTGTGTGGAGTGACCATTCAAAGTTACAGTGGCACTGAAAAAAGTGACTTATGACCATTTTTCACACTTACAACTGTTGTAGCATCCCCACAGTCATGAGAGGCCAGGCGAGATGTGTGCCTCGATGTGAGTGATATTGAGTTGGCCACGCCCAGCCAATAACATGACCACCAAGCCACACCCACCAACTAAGCCACACCCACAGAACAGGTTGTTAAAATATTTGAATCCCACCTCTGACTTCAAATATATGGGAGTGGGGGCATCTCATAGGTATGGTAGTTGAATGCAATTCACGTGAGTGACTTGGGTATCTTTTACCAAATCCCCCTATTTCTATCCCTCCCTTGCAAACATACAAGATGGTGGAGGGGTGCCTGCTTATTCTCCTTGTTCCTTGTCCTTGCTCCATTGGCTGCTGCTACTTCAGCGGAGTGTAAACCTCCTCCATTTCCTCCTCACACAGGCACTCTGCAAACTTTGCCTGCCTCCTGCCTACTACTTGCAAGACCTGAGCAAGAAAGGAATTTACAGGCTGTGCTTTAGAGATCCCTGAGACCGATGGATGGCTTTGCAAATCTCATACCATCAAATGTTTTGCATTTGCTCCCAAGATTTCTCCCAGTTTCTAATTCTTCATGTGCAGAATGCAAACAATGTGAGATTGGGGCTTATCCTTGCACTTGTAGCGCTGAAAAACAGGGCTTTATTGAATCCCTGTCATCTAGAGAAGCTACAGCTTCATAGCCAGTGGCTAGAGTTGTGTTGGCTAGACTGACTTTTCAGATGATGGAGTTGTGCGTTCCTGACGGCCCAATTGCTATGTTGCTTGGTTTGAAGGACACAGCTTTCATTGGACTCAAGCAGCCTAGGGGCCACCACTAAGTTGACAGGTGTCCAAAAATCTACCAAAGGAATCAGTAACTTTGAGTTAGGTATCAGACAAAAGTACGATGAAGGGTAGGCTTTAGGAAGAGTATGCAATAGGCAAGTCACTATTGGTGGTGGAGGCTTTGCCCTGGGGAATTGTAAGACATGGAACCAAAGATTTTCAGCCAGCTAACACGTGCGATAGACATGCAGTATAAAAATGTTTGACCTGTAAATAAATTTGAAAACACGCACATAATATTCAGAAATTATATTATATTCATTAGTGTAGGTATGATGCTGATGATTTAAGAGATTTTTTTTTAAAAGAAAGGGAAAAATAGGAAAGCTGGTGGGGTGTCAAAGGTGCTTTTTCAAAAGGCAACTGGATTGTTGTTGTTTTTCCTGAGGAAGAAGAAAAAGACATTTCGCTTCTTATCCAAGAAGCTTCATCAGTTCTGGCAGGATGAGAATCTCCACAGACATGAAGGCTAGAGGAGTTAAGGCAGATGTTGATATCAGTTTGTGACAGGTAGAGGATGGTATTCAGTAGGTTCTGACCAGTTCTGGAGAACTGGTAGTGGAAATTTTGAGTAGTATGAAGAACCGGCAAATATCACCTCTGACTGGCCCTGCCCCCATCTATTCTCTGCCTCCCAAGTCCACCTAATCAGCTGGGTCTTCTTTTGTTGCCCTGCACAAGAGAATGGAGCTGGAAAGCAGGTTAGTGGTGTGGGGAAAGAATGGGGATCTTAAAATATCCTTCCCTTGGAGTGGGATGAGAATGGAGATTTTACGGTATCCTTCCCCTGCCATGTCTACCAAGCTATGCCACACCCACAGAACTGGTAGTAAATGTTCTATTTCTTGAACAAAGCAGACTTGAGACCAGAGTTGAATTCAGCTCTTTATTCAAAAACCAAGTAACTTCAACTAAAGTCAAGCCGCGGTAGCCCTTTTTATAGCGGCTGCTCGCGGCTCGCAACCAATGGCGTTTATTTAAACTTCCCGCCGCTTAGGCGGCCAATCAGGTTTGTTGTTATCGACCAATCGCCCAGCAATGGTATCTATCCAATAGGAATGCAGTATTACGAGTCTGTGAAGCAAGTACACTACAGTAAAAAAAAATTGAATCCCACCACTGGTATCAGGGGAAACTTGTACACAAGTTGAGCTAAGCCTCTTTCTCTTCATCCAGACACTTATAACCTTTTGCCCCTGGGACAAGGATTTGATGGCATATCCTGGCAAAACCAGGTTACTTCCCTGATGGATTAAGTCAACCAGAGACCTCATGTATTATAGATACTGAGCAGAATAAGAGAATGTTTTAGGCTCTGTGGTGTATAATTTGAGATCTTCCTGGTTTCACAGTTCCTGCTTGAAGAGCCATGGCAGCTGCGGCAAGGAAAGCCTTCGCACAAACTCCAATTTCACAGACTCAGAAGGTTCTGGTTAGCTGCGGAACTTTCAGTTGCTTTGATGAACTAAGAACAGGAAAGTACTAAAAACTTGTTAAGATCAAAAAAAAAAAAAAAAGCAGGGGGTGGGGAATGCTGTACACCAACCTATCAAGGCATTCCCTGAAATAAATCAGCACTTTCTCAAAGTGAAAATTATGTTTTAAAATCCCTGTAAAATAAAACTACGGAATCAATAGGTTCGATTGTCATACATACATTGTAGGACACAGCACAGAGGCAAAAGGGATTGAAGACGCAGGAACATTTTTTTTAAAAAAATGTATGAACCTTTCATTTGGGATGAGAGAACCGACACTGACAAGCTTATAATACATGCATAGCAATGAGATAGTTTGGCTATTAAATAATGGAAATCAGAGCTCTTTTTTTTTAATTTTGGGAGACGGGGAAGGATATCAGTGCATATCAGCGGAACTGCCTAAGCAGTGGTGGGTTTCAAATTTTTTTACCACTGGTTCTGTGGGCGTGGCTTGGTGGGCAACGAGCACTGTGCATGCGCACAGAGGGTTTCCTACTGACCTTCTCCTGCAATCCTGCATTCTCACGCAGAGGGTTTGCTACTTACCTTCTCCTACAATCCTGCACTCTCCCTTTGTCTTCAACAGCTGGCGCACAGCAATCTGCTGTGCCGCGTGAAGCAGCTGAGGTTGAAAAGCAAGAAATAAAGGTCAATATAGAGCCGGGGCGTGTGGGAGGGCCCAGCAGCTGATTGTTCACTCACAGATGATCGTTGGAGCTACCGGTTCGGGTGAACCGGGCCAAACCGGTAGACTATCACCACTTTGCCTAGGTATGAGCAAATCAGCATATTGGTTTTAGCCGGGTGCTTACTGAGTATGTTTACATATGTGGATAAGCACCTGTTAAATAAGAGACTTTTCTGGCTTTTATGTAATGATTAAAATCAAACACCAAGATCCAAAGAACTGTAACTTCCCTAGTACAAGGAGTCCTCGACATATGACCACAATTGAGCCCCAAATTTATGTTGCTAAGCAGGACAGATGTTAAGTGAATTTTGCCCCATTTTACGACCTTTTTTGACACCATTATTAAGTGAATCACTGTAGTTGTTAAGTTAATAACAGGATTGTTTCATGAATCTGGCTTCTCAGAAGGACGCATGGCCCCAGGACACTACAATTGTCATAAGTATGAGTCTGTTGCCATACATCTGATTTTTTGATCACATAACCATGGGTATGCTTCAATGGTTGTAAGTGAGAAAATGGTCTTATGTTACTTTTTTCAGTGCTATTGTAACTTCACATAGTCACTAAATAAATGATTGTAAGTCAGTTGTAAGGACTACCTGATATTGCAAGACTAACTTGGAAAATAGGAAACATTTTCCCTCTCTGTGTGTTATTTTCCCCAAAGCAAACATTTTTTCACGTGAGGTATCCCTATGTGACGTATACTGAATGGAGCACTCCTGGGTTCACAGAATGGCAATGATTTCCATCTGGAGAAGCAAAGAGGTAAGATAAATGTTCATGAATAGTTTTGCATTGTGTCTATATAAAATTGTAACACAGGGTATTCCCTCTTCCTTATGCCTCTAACGTTTGTATCAAAAATTCCTCTAGTGTCTAGTTAGAAAAATCTAGCACAAGTGGTTCACTGCTTGGAACTAACATAAGTACTGTATTGGAGAGTATTTGTATAAACAAGGAAATTCTGATTTCAACGCTTTAAAGAGTGAGTGCATATCTTCATGCTGAGCTGTCATCCTTGAGCAGGATGCAGCAGCCATATCAAAATTTTAAAAGATTACAATGGCCGCTGATTTGAAAGCAAAGATGCGTAATCTTTGGGGAGGTCATTTAAAATGAAGGAGGAGGAAGAGAACTTTGGTGGACAACCACAAAGTCACAAATTGTGCTAGGTTGTTAGAAATGTGAGTAAGTAAAGGTAAACATGCTGGTCGTTTCCAGCTCTAGGGGGGCGGTATTCATCTCTGTTACAAAGCCGAAGTGCCAGTGCTGTCCAAAGACGTATCTGTGGTCATGTGGCTGGCATGACTAGATGCCGAAGATGCACAAAATGCTGTTACCTTCCCACCAAAGTGGTCCCTATTTTTCTATTTGCATTTTTACCTGATTTCGAACTGCTAGGCTGGCAGAAGTTGCGACTAGTAATGGGAGCTCACTCCATTATGTGGCGCTAGGGATTTGAACCACTGAACTGCCAACCTTTCTGATCGACAAGCTCAGTGTCTTAGCCACTGAGCCAGTGCGTCCCTATATATACATGGCAGGAAAAATTTCAGATTTTTTAAAAAATATATTTTGGAAGCATTTGAAGAGTTTTCATTGTTTTTACACCAAACTTAGAATAATAGAATCATGGGGCTGGAAGGGGCCTTAGAGGTTTTCTAGTCCAACCCTGTGACCAGAGCAGGGGGCTTTATACTAATATACTATCCTAGACAAATGGTAGTCCAGTCTTTTCTTGAAAAGATCCAGTGATGGAGCACCCATAACTCTGGGGTGCAAGCTGTTCCATTGATTAATAGTTCTTACTGTCAGGAAATTCTGTCTTATTTTCAGGGATATTTTCCCTCTGAATGTGACAGGCTTACAACCTTCTCCATTGGTTGTTCAGGGAAACTAAACCCCCCAAAAATCACGTCTGTGATTTATGACTTTACTTCTCTATTAACTTTGCATGTCCCAGGCTGGTTGGGGAGCATATAAATAGCAATCAGATGACCATGGAATGCTACACCAGTCATAAATGTGAGGATTAATTCTGAAGCTTTTTTTTAACATTGTAAATTTGAATGATTGTTTTACTACGCAATTGGTAACCGAAGGCTACCAACTAAATCTGGAAAAAATCTTAGGGCAGTTCTCCCACAGGTAGTTCTCAAGTTACAACCAGTTGTTTAGCAATTGTTCAAAGTTATAAGAGACCATCCCAGAAGCTATTTATGACCTGACTTTGAATCAAAGGTGGTATTCAGCAGGTTCTGATCAGTTCTGGAGAACCGGTAGCGGAAATGTTGAGTAGTTTGGAGAACCGGCAAATACCACCTCTGACTGGCCCCGGCCCCATCTATTCTCTGCCTCTTGAGTCCCAGCTGGGTCTTCTTTTGTCACCCTGCACAGGAGAACGGAGCTGGAAAGCAGGTTAGTGGGGTGGGGAGGGAATGGGGATTTTGCAGTAACCTTGCCCCAGGAATGGGGTGGGAATGGAGATTTTACAGCATCCTCCCCCTTCTATGCCCACCAAGCAACACTAGCAAGCAACACCATGCCATGCCCACAGAACCGGTAGTTAAAAATTTTGAATCCCACCACTGCTTTGAAGGTATGATGGCTACCTCCCTGTGATCATATTCTCAATTAATTTCAGTTGTAGGTTAAGGACTACCTATACACTTCCAAATATAGTATTTCTCAAAGCTTGAGAAAGTTCCGGTTTGTCGGCTTCGGTGACAGCAGGGATTCGCCTTCTCTGCGATCCCTGCTGTGCTAGCCGCCTTGGTGCCTCCGATCCTGACGGATTTGGAGGCTAAGGCTGCCCTGTTGGGGCAGCTGAAGAAAGGGGGGATCCGGACAGGGGGTGTGGGCTATCGCAACCCCCCCCCCAGCCGGCAATAACCCCCTTCTCTTAAGACGGTGAAGCGGCGGTCTTTATGGCCGCCATAAAGAAGCCGGCAACTGGATAAAGAATGCGCAGGAGGAAGAAGGAGTTTTAAAACGAAAGTCTTTTCTTGGTCGAACTGGGACCTTAATGACATATTTAACACCTGGGAAAGTATTGGCTTGGAAGCTATAATGTTCCCGATTGATGTTTTCAGCTGCGAAGAAAAGTGACGAAAAGGGGAAGTTACTCTCCCTCCCTTATGGAATTAACAAATGGACAAGGGAAACCAGCCTTTTGATAGAAGGTAAAACCTAAACTCCTTTGTTATAAGTGGGAAGGGAGAGGCTTGGGAAAACAAATTTTTACTCTAAGATTTTGCTGGAGGAGATGCCTTGAAGATAAAGAGAATAGAAATTAATTCTAAGAAAGACTTAAAGCACAGATTGGATGTTTTTTCTTTCCCTAATTTGACTTCACCCCTAGAAGAGAAATTGTAAAAAGAAGAAGCTTGTACTCTGCCTGGACTGTTTGATGACTGTGGGACTTTGGGACTTTTGGGAACTGTTTTAAGTTTGGAAATAACTGATTGGTTTAATAATGAGAAGAGGATACAGAAAGAGAAGAAGAAACAGTTTAAAATGGCTCTATCTCTTGATGAACTAAAAAAACAATATTTAAAAATAAAGAAAGAAGGCAAAGATGTTATGGGAGAAGCCCTTTGTTTCCTAGATTTGGCGCTTGTCATGTGTCAGCAAATTAAACAACAGCTGGAAGAAGCCGAGGAAGAAGAAGCCATTTTTAATGAACTAAACGGTGTGACTAAGAAAGAAAGGAGAAAGAGAGGAGCGAAAAGGAAGGACTTAAGAAATAAAAAAATGTTTATGAAAGAGAAAAAGAAGATGCAAAAACAACAGAATGCTAGAAAGCAAAAGGAAAGAGGAATGCAACAGAAAGGGGAAATCAAGAAGGCAGAGGTTTGGAGAGGAGGGGGTAAAAAGTTTAGGCGGGCTAACAAGGAAAGGGAAAAAGGGGAAAAAGTTACAAAGGTATAAAACAAGATAGAGAAAAGGAAATTTTTTTTAGGGATAATGGGTAATATAAGGGATTTTTTTTTTAAAAAAAAAGGGGGATTCTGCAAAGTACACATGAGTATTGTAATAGTGGTATTTGTATTATAAGTAGATAATCAGAACTTTTAAAGATCTAATAAAAGACTAAAATATCAAGGTATAACTTTAAAAGGTTTAATAATGAATGATATTAAGTTTTAATAAAATACTAAAGGGAATGTTTAAAATATTAGTTTAAATATAGAGTTTAATGGACTAACGTGTTGACTGTTATGGATTTATTATTGTAGTATTGGTTTCTGAAATAGTAGAATGTACTAAGCAGAATCTGATTGGGATTTAGGTGTTATTTTAAATTTTAATTTAGGGGAATGATAGAAAGGCATCATACTCTGATTAGTGATTCCAGGGGAAACTATTCTTTTTTAAATTGGAAATGAGACAGATGTAAATGGAGAAATGGACAAAAGATATAACAATATTTTTCTTTAAAGCAAGATTAAATATATAAAACAGAATTAAGATGAGGCAAAAGTGGAGAGGAGTTATATAATAGATATAGAATGGTAAATAAGAAGGGTAATGGTATATAAGAAGAGCATGAATTCAATTGAAGTCCATACAAAAAGAGGTAATCTGGAGCCAAGTTACTTTCTAGAAGAAAGTTTTATGTTTTTATGTTTATGTCTTATGTGTGTGTGTTTAATTAAGAATTAAATAATAAAATCTCGGAGGAAGACTAGATGAGAATAATTATAAACAAGCCAGAGGAAAATATAAATGTGATGACTGAATACCAGATAAATTAGAAAGGAAATATGATTGAATAATGATTAAAGAGAAACAATGTGGAATTTGGTAAAGGGAATTTACGTGTTTATATGGAAATGGGATAAATTATAAGTACGTGATATAAAGCAATATGTTACCTGCCTTGTAAAGATCTACAATGGAAAGAGGTTTTATGTTTTTAATGTTTAATGATGTTTTGTTTTGTTTGTTTGTTTGTTTGTTTGTAAAATCAATAAAACTTGTTTTTAAAAAAAAGAGAAACTTTTTTTAAATGTTTGACTGCAATCTTCCTCCTCTGAAGCAACAAAAATCAACAAAGACAACAAACAAATCAAGGCAGGAAGCTGGTAAGAGACGGCTATCTTCCTGGTCTTCATCTTTTTCATGGCAGCCCTCCAATAATACTAAGACATCAGTCATATTTAGACCATTTTCTTTCCTCCTGACTAAAATGCATAAAGCTCATTGAACAGGAGTGCTTTCCAGCTCATCTTTCTGGTGTACATCTGAGTATTGTCCATTATTTATTTACAAGATACATAATATGCTCTTCCCCCATTTTTATGCACAATAAGACCCCCTGTGATGTAAGTTAGACTGCTGAGCTTCTATGGCTGAATGCAAATCACCCTGCTTCTTGGGTAACATCTAAATTATTACATCTCATTTATCTGTACTTTTCCAAAAATATTCAAAACTGATTATAGTATGTTTTCATGAATCTGATGTGTGTGTGTGAGAGAGGGTGGGGGGGAGAGAGAGAGAGAGAGAGAAACCCAGCAGGCACTATATTTTATTCTTTGCCATGTATCAACTGAGGAAAAGTTGTGTTTAACAAATATATTCATAACAATAGCTGCCAAGTTATTATTTTCCTCATGTACAAGTACCAGATGTGATTTACCTTCACAAGTACTGATATCCAATACCCAAATTCTGATGCTGCATACCGAATAAATAATAATGTATAATGTATATTGTGCCCTGATTGCTCTTGTTTTTATTGTAGATGATTTCATTGAAGATAATGTTCCTCTATGTTGTTTAATTGTTCTTATTCCGTGTAGCACTCAAAGCAACTTTGAGAAAAGGAATGGTAAGAAATAAAAAAAGAATAACAATTAGAACATTAGCAAAATAATAAGAAGTGAAGGTACTGAAGCGCTGTTAACACAAATTTTGTCTCCCCATTAGCTAAACAGGTCATAAACACATTCTGGCAATGAGCAATTTTCTAAGATAATTTCATGGAAACCATTTTGTACCTGAACCAGTCTGATTATATTCACAGAGGAGACTCATAGCCCCAATTTTCTTCAGTGTGTCACATAAAATCCATGTTAATATATAGACATAGCAAAGATAAAAGAACATTCAACAGTTTAACCCTATTACTTAGCTGACGAACATGCAGAGGTGTCACCTCTAATAACTTTATTTGACAATTTTGCTGTGATAGTGTTGAGTTAATTGAGTTTATCTGCAGCACACAAATTCATAAGTCATGTGGAAAACAATGTGAGGAAAGGTTATTAAGTATACAGACATACGTCCCTTTGCTTTTCAGTTTATTTTTTTATATTTGACTACATTAAAAGCGATTCAAGTGGCTTGGCAGGCATGTAGCGACTGGGAACAATTTAGAACAAAACATGACCATTATGAAGCTTTGGTAGCTACTAGTAATTTTATATGGTGGATTTCCCTCAGTTTTTGTAATTCTCAGTTGAAACAGTTATGGCCGGGGCCCTGTATTCATATTTTAATAAATCACTATCCTTGAACTCAGTGATCTTGAGTAACTGTCATCCCATTATTTCCCCTTTTAGGGAAGTGTTTGCGAAGGTGGTCAGACTGCAGCTTCAGAGAGCCCTGGAAAAAGTGGATTATCTTGATCCTTTTCAGTCAGATTTCAGGCTGGGATTCATTATGGATACAATGTTGATCATGCTAATCAATGACAGGTGATGGAACTGAAATGGAGGTGTGGCATCCATCTTGTGCCACCTGATTTCCCAGTGGCACTTGATTCCATCCATTGTGCTATTCTCTTCTTCTCTATGTGAGGAATTTGGCTCCCAGGAAGAGTTACTGTCACTTTTTTTTTCATCTTTCCCCCAATGTTTTTTCTAAGATACATCCACACATACATAGATGAAGAGAAAGGAGGGGGGAAGGGAGGGAAAAAGAGAGGAGAGGTACCCTTCATCTCACTTTTTAAAAAAAGATGAGAATGGGACCTGAGGCATCATTACACCTTAATTCCACCAGAAGAGTGGGAAAGTCAAGGAGATTGAAGGTGGGAGAAGACAAAGATTCCAACTAATCGAATCTAGTGTTTGAGCTGTAGAATTACAGTTCTATCAAATTCTCCATGATGGCTCAACTGGAAATTTACTGTCTTCTGCCTAACAACAAAGACTATCTGGAATTATATAACTTATGGAGAAACTGTATCTCAGTCTTGAAAGAAGCCATTAGGGTGTCTCAATTTTTATACATGCTAGGCTATACACAGAAAGTCCTGCCTATCCAGTGGTGGGATTAAAAAAAAATTACTACCAATTCTGTGGGCATGGCTTGGTGGGTGTTGCTTGGTGGGCATGGCAGGGGAAGGATACTGTAAAATCTCCATTCCCACCCCATTCCTGGGGGAAGGTTACTGCAAAATCCCCATTCTCTCCCCATCCCACTAACCTGTTTTCCAGCTCCGTTCTCCTGTGCAGGGCAACAAAAAAAGATTGGGAGGCAGAGAATAGATGAGGGAGGGGCCAGTCAGAGGTGGTAGTTGCCGGTTCTCTGAACTACTCAAAATTTCCACTACCAGTTCTCCAGAACTGGTCAGAACCTGCTGAATACCACCTCTGCACCTATCCCCTTCTGCATGGGGTGACTAATCAGGCCCATGCCCAGAGAAGACCTAGTGAAAGCCAATTGCTTACTTGCTTGACACCTAATAAACAGAATCTTGCCAGACTAAAGCTATAGCCTTCTAAGCAAACAGATAGATTCTGGTTGAAAGAATGTGGTTACCCTGAACATCTTCCTCTCTCCCATTTCATCCAGCTCAGGACTGCACAGTCTCTTAATTTGGGTTTCTCTTCGGAACTTACTCCTTCTTCCCTGGGAAACTGCAGCGTTCCTGAATTCGCCCCTTCACTCCTTCTGCAGGTGCACACATTCCATCACAGTGACTCACTGTGCATGTTCTCACAACCATGCACTGGTAAAAGCTGTGCTTGCTCTTGCTCTTACAAAACTTTCTTCCCATTTCAGCTCTGTTGCATGTCTGAAAAATGTTTTTCTGGGTACAAGAAGGAAAAATGATAAATAGGGCACAATGAATCAAAACAAAAGCTGTCTTCTTAGAGTCTTCCAGGGCTGCATCATCAATGTCTTTGTGACTATATGTTAATTGTGCATATGGTCCATTCAGAGGTCAAATATTTTTAAGTAATTGTGACCACATTGGATCATTAGTATGTGCATCAGAAATCAGAAAAAGGCTTGAAATGATCAACAGAAGCAGAGCTTAAGGGTGGGTGGGAAACAAGGCTGCTGATCGGAACCAATAAAAATGTAAGGAAAGTGTGGCCTTAAGCTTATTTATGGTTGTCATTTATGGAAACAATTTATTATGTAATACTTCCAGTGTATCCTGAAGGTTATAGATGCAGTCTGAGCGTAAGTGTGTTTTATTTTTAATAGAATGCTGGAGAATATACTTGAGGAGATACTGCTTGCTTGGCCATAGGAAGAGAGGTCATGGGAATAATGGCATTTGCAGAATTCAATTAGTGTCCTTCATTGGGGTCTTAATTGATAACCCCTTAGCAGCCATGTCTAAGAACTGATGTACTATAATAAAACTAGAATTGTAGAAGAATATTTTTGCATTGCTTCTCTTGGTGGGCTACTTGTGCAACTTAAAGAGAACCTACCACAGTTTTGAAAGAGCTTTCCTAAATTATTATTCAGTGTTAATATTCCTACCCATCTATGGAATACCCTCCTGAAAGAAATATACCTGGCTTGTCATTAACAGAAGAATCTTGGGTGCGTCCAGTGGAGATTGTCTGTAGGCAGTGCAACATCTAGATATCAAAATGTAACAGGGAGTGATGTTACTTTTTCACCTTTCTAGTGCTTTCAGGATTGATATAAATATGGAGTCCCATCCTTTGTAGGGAAGGGAAACACCCAAGATACGGTTAGTTGAAAGCCATCCTCCAATATCTAAAAGACTTTGACATCAAGCTACTGTATATGAAGAGGTAGATGCTAACATATTCCAGTCCAGTCTAGGATCATGTTCTTAATCACAGGGCAAGGATTTTTTTTTAATATGCCTGATCATTTCAAAATTAAATATTTTTAAAGCACTTTTTAAAAAAATCATATTTATTGGTTGTTTTTATCTGTCTTTATGCTTTGTAAGAATTTTTTTCTCTATTTACCACTGAGACAAGCATTATGTTTAAAAATGATACATAAATATGAAGTTAACAAAATATTCCAGATTTCCTCCTGATTGTATCTGTATCTATGCCTCTAGGGGTTTTTTGTTCACTTGCACTTGATACATAATTTAACCTTTAAAGCCACGTCACTCTGCCAGTGCTGGAAATCACTGCATAGCATATATGTTTTGTAACCTATGTTTATATACAAATATATCTATTATATTCCTCTATAGGAGAAATATTACAAAGTAACCATTACATATTGTGAACTTGTTCATAACATACTGTACGTCTTGAAATAAGCCACTAATTATTTGGAATTATGCCTTTGAGTAGGTAAAATAACAGACCGATTAAAGCATTAGTTAAAACTTGCTTCTAATTTTATCTGTCGTGTCTGTATTAGTGTTTATCCCATTAAGTGTTTCTGACATTTGGGAGGAGGGGGTTTCTATAAGTGCAAGTCGGATTAATTTGATTGAACTATATGATACACAAGGTAAAACAACATCACCACTTATTAGCTTTAGTGGGTTTTTGATCTCTTAGCCAGTTTCATGTTTTCCTAATTGCATCCTACCCTGCTTGGTTTGTTTAAATAGCTATTGAGCTCTGTCACTGTAACAGTTCAAATTTATTGAATTCAAAACACGGTTGCTATTTCTGCTATATTTTCCAAATGATTAAATGCCTATTTTTATTTGCATTTTATTAAGTGTGCAATATAATAGTAACAATAAATAAATAAACATTAAGTCCAATAACAAATCACTTTTGGAGTCAATTTAATGTTTATACTGACCTCATCAAATTTATCTAATCTTTAAAATTTATACTGATTCTTCCAAAAATTATTGAACACAAAGGCCCCTTAGGAAAAACTGGTTATTTTCTAAATGAAAAAAGGAGAAGGAAGTTATTTGAGATTAGAAGTATCTTTGACAAAGAAGCAGGCAAAGTGCTAGACAAAAAAGAGAGAGAGAATACATTTCTATCAACACTCTTCCATCGCTTTTGGTCAGTATGTAGCTTGGGAAGTGCTGAAGAGTACTTCAATTAACACTTTCTTTGTAAGAATAGTAAACAGTGGTGGGTGCAGTAAAGTTATGACTAGTTTGGTCTAGTGGTTAAGCATCAGGCCTTAAAAAGCAGGAGACCGTAAGTTCATGTCCCACTTTAGCCATGAAAGCCAGCTGGTGACCTTGGATCAGTCTCTCTCTCTCTCTCCCTCAGACCACTTCACCTCACCTCACCTTTTCCCACCTTGTTGTCATGGGAAAAATAGGAGGAGGAAGCTATGTTGGATATGTTCACTGCCTTGAGGTATTTGTAAAAATAATAAAAGCAGGATACAAACAAACAAATAAAACTAATGCCCATGTTCCCGAGAGTTCCCAAGATAGACTGATCAGAGGAAGGATTTTAAATATTTAGTCATTCACACACACACACACACACCCCAAACATCCACTTCTTTTGAGACACAAACAAAATAAAACATAATTTGTATCCCAAGAGTTCCATGTTGGTTCAGGAACTCTGGGAGTTGAAGTCTACAGGTCATAAAGGGGCCATAATTCCCAATCCCTCTTTACATAGAATTGCTACCTACAGTGATAATAACTTTGACCCTGTAGCAGTCAGATGTTTCCGAACCTTTTTGTTAGATGTAGTTGTTTCTGTATCTATAAAAATTCATGAGCTTTAGGAACAGTTCAGTCTAATTTTTTAGCAAATAACTTTCACATTCTATTTGGCATATGAAAATGCATTTCTTTGCATTGGATTCTGCTTTGCCTCAATAAGAATTGAGTTCATTGAAACACTGCCTAAAACTATTTGGGAATGGTAGTGTCCTTGGACTATTCAATTCTGTATTAGGAATTCTTATATTAATATTCAATGGGATTGAATGGGATCTCCCAATTTAGTCTTTCTAATCCTGCTCTAAATGGTTGCTAGCATTTAATATTTTACATTAAACATATTTCTTTTTAATTCTTTTATCTTTTAGCCTTTTTATTGGATGGCATTGTGTCTTCATATATTTTTTGTTTATGACTGTAAATAACCTTTTTATAATTATTACCAGACATTAGTAAGATCCATCTGGATTCTTTCCAAGAAAACTCAGCAACTCAAAGAGTCCCCAACAGGTGATTCACATGAAGCTTTCTCATTTTGTTTAAAGGTTATATTTGCAAAACCAGCAAAGAATTTGCAAGGTTTTCAGAGGAAATTATCGAAATAAACAATAAAAAAATCTTGACAACATGTTGTGAAAAATATTATTCATAATTCTCATGAAGACTGGAAAAATTCCAGACAATCCACAATTGGTGCAAATTCTTATGAGGATGTTAAAAACTGTCCTGTATTCATGATGCCCATGAAAAGAATTAGACTGTAAATCCCTCTGAGATCCAACCTGGTAAAATGTGTGTTTTCTGCAGCCATTATAAACTATTGAAACTATTGATCACTTGTTGTGCAAGTCAGTGGTGGGATTCACATTTTTTTTTTACTACTGGTTCTGTGGGCGTGGCTTGGTGGCCTTGGCCGAGGAAGGATGCTATAAAATCTCCAGTCAGAGGTGGGATTTGCCAACTACTCAAAATTTTCGCTACCGGTTCTCCAGAACTGGTGAGAACCTGCTGAATACCACCTCTGGGGCAAGTCTCCATTTTCTTACTGAGCAAGGCACTTTAAAAAGTGAGTTCTATCTCACACTTAACAAACTTTGTAACAGTCCCATGGTCACATCATCAAAATTCAGATGCTTGGCAATTGGAATGTCTTCATGATAGTTGTAGCATCCTGGGGTCATGGGATCATCATTTATGACCTTCCCAGCCAGCTTCCAACAAGCAAAGTCAAGGGAGGTGGTTGGTTTTGCTTAACAACCATGTGATTTGCTTAACAACCATGGGAACAAAAGGTGGTAAAATCAGGCACAGCTCATTTGAAAACTGCTTTGCTTAATAATGGAAATTCTGGTCCTAATTGTGGTAGTAAGTTGAGGACTAGTTGTGTATTATTGCAAAAAATTACTATTGAGCAGTAGCTACGCATTCTGTATGGAAATTTCTTCCATCCCACCTCCATTCAAAATTGCAAACTTAATTGATAATTTTCTAGTGAGCACAATCTATCTAGATTCAATGTTCTAGGACAATCTTAGATTTATATATCAGGTTGATGAGGAATGCTGTATACTTGTTACGATTCTTATTGCATTTGTCAGGCAGGGAGGCAAATGTATGGCAGGGAGGCAAACCGTAATGAAAAGCTCCTATTGTTGGTGCTATTGCTGCAGCAGCTTAAGTAGGGGAAGCAGGGGAGCTATTCTGTCATACTTACTAGGACAGAGAATGTATTGCCTGGAGTAAGTCATCTGCCTAGGCCACCGCAGATATTTGGAGCAAGGTATTGGTGACCTTATCCATAGTCAAGTGATTTGCAAGAGGATTAGTAGCAATGATAAACCTTTCTGGAGAAGCTTCAACAGCACTCGGAACCAATAAGGGAAGAGTCATGGATGAGATTTGGATAGATTAATTGCTTTTATTGAAGATACAATAAGCCTTAAATAAGATTAGCTATAGTAGAATCAAGCAATTAAGCCCCCTCTGATATATCAGCCACCAGGGTTTAAACCATGCATATTTCTTCTGCCATTAAACAGTAATGGACCATTAAACAGTAATGGACTTCTTGCCACTATTTCTTGGCCTTAGACGTGGAGGGTGCACTGTGTTTTGATAGTAGCCCTGTCTGATTTAAGAATCTTTCCTTTTGATTAGCTTCAACCCTTACCTGGCATGGCAATGAAAAATAGCAATAGTATTTAGGCTGATATGCCGCCCCATAGCGTTTTATAGCAGTCTCTGGGCAATTTAATATGTAAGTATTATTTTCATATCATCGCCAACAATCTGGGTCCTCATTTTACTGACCTTGGAAGGGTGGAAAGCTGAATCAATCTTGAATCCCATCAGGATCAAACTCCATGCTGTGGGCAGAGTTTTGGCCTGCTATATTACACTTTAGCCACTGTGCCACCAGAGTCCATACTTTCCACCATCCATATCTGTCTTCTCAAGAAGGAGAACCCATTGTAGGCACTTTAAAAAACAAAATCTGTCTTTTCCACTTTGTTGTAGAGGTTAAGGTATTGGACCAAGAATGCAAAGTTCATTTAACCAAGAAGATTACTAAGTAGTTTTGAACCAGTCACTCTATCTCAACTAAATGACTTCACTGATTGTTAGTGTGAGAATTCCATGAGAGGACAGGCCCCTTTAGACTGAGATCCTTGAGATCCTTGAGAAAAGGTAACATACTATTACGAAGGAATTAAAATGCCCCCTTCAAAATCAAAACTCTGGGAATCTGCACTGAAATTGTCTTAGTTTCTCTTCCCTCACCAGCCGCACAAACTGCCAAATCTATATTTTAATGCCATACGAGCCAATGCAGAAGTGGTATTCAGCAGGTTCTGACCAGTTCTGGAGAACCGGTAGCGGAAATTTTGAGTAGCTCGGAGAACCAGCAAATCCCACCTCTGACTGGAGATTTTACAGTATCCTTCCCCTGCCACGCTCACCAAGCCACACCCACAGAACCTGTAGTAAAAAAGTTTGAATCCCATTACTGAGCCAATGCCATATGAGCAATTAACTTGCATACATTTCATGGAAGCCATGCTCCAATGCATCTTCCAGCTCTCACTTTTTATTGAAGTCCCTTTTGTGTAAAATGGAGAAAATCTGTAACCAGGTGTTTCTCAAGCAGAATGGTGTAACTGCCAAAACATTTCGTTGTGACAAAATGAGCATGTAATTTGTGAAGTCAATCAGCATCTGTCCCAAAAATAGGCATGTGGGAACTCTTCATTTGTACCTGTTCAATAGAAGTGTGTGTGTGTGGGGGGGAATGAACATTGAAAACAGAAAAAAGCAATCAACATTGTAGGTATTCTATTCTATTCTATTCTATTCTATTCTATTCTATTCTATTCTACTCTATTCTACTCTACTCTACCCTACCCTACCCTACCCTACACTACCCTACTCTGTTCTCTTCGTCTCTGTTCCATTCCTTTCCATTCCATTCATTTCAGAACATAAATTCAAAGTGGAGATGTACGAAGCTATATTGCTCCATTGTCAAATAATAACTTTGAATTCAGCATTTGGCATCAAGGAAGCAGATATTGTATAAGAATAATACTGTGAATAATAATGTGAAGCATATGATAAAGTGAGTAAACCTTGATCAAAGGACAAACAAGAAGAAACTTTTGTTCAGAAGAAGAAACTCAACGACAAAAGGCTGGCTTCACAAATTGCTTCTTTTAGTGAAACCTTCATTCTACAATTGCTATACTAGTTATACTAGTTAGTCCTAGACTTACAAGAGTTCATTTAGTGACTGTTCAAAGTTACAGCAGCACTGAAAAAAGTGACTTATGATTGTCTTTCACACTTATAACCATTGTAACCATCCCCATGGTCATGGGATCCAAATTCAGATGCTTGGCAAGTGGTTCATATTTATGACATTTGCAGTGTCCAAAGGGCACTTTTGCAACCTCCTGACAAGCAAAGTTAGTGGGGAATCCAGATTCACTTAACAACCATATTACTAACTTAATGAATGCAATGATTCAGTTAACAACTGTGCCAAGAAAGGTCGTAAAATGGGATAAAACTCATTTAACAAATATTTCACTTAACAACATAAATTTTGAGCTCAATTGTGATCTTAACTTGAGGACTATCTGTACCACTGTTAGTACTTAAGGGAAAATTAAGAGCTACTAAATAGTAGAATTGGAAGAGAACCAAAAGCAGCCATTTTCAAGAGACAAAGTGAGAAATACCAGAAAGTTGTTTTAAAAAAATATGGTTCATTTTACAAGGTGATTATAGTCCTAATATTTGCTGGAGTTTTAATAACAGAGGTGCAGTTAAACACATTGACCTCATGCAGTGGTTATGCCATTCTTTGGATATTAGGTATTACATCTGTTTTTTTTTCTATTCTCACATATTTTTTAAAAATTAAATCAGTAAGAAGCAAAACAACAAGAAATGAAAAAAAAACAAGAAGAAATGAATGCATATCTATACATAAAATGCATACATGGCATTGTAATTTAATCCCTACCTCACATATTTTGTCATTTATCTTTATTTATTTGTGGATTTTTGAAATATAATTATGTTGTGTACTGAGGTAAAAGTTGAAGTAAAATGCATAATTTGATATAGTCATGAAAATAAAAAAATAAATAAAAATGAATTAATACCTCAAAAATAATAAAAGGACATTTTAGAAAAAAGTAATTTAAGTAATTCTTCTTTTTTATTATTTTCTCCCTTTATTTCTTTTTGTCCAATACTGACTGGTGTCTGTAGTCTATTTATGAGTCCTAATATATAATATTGGTTTATCTGTAAAAGTAACTTTGAGAAACAAGACAAAGAATTGCATCCAAGGCCAAAAAGAAGAAGCGTTTGAGACCAAGATGTAATTTAAGAAAGCATTTCAGACAGGATCATCCCTAGTTGTTATTATTATTTTTTTAAAGATAATGGAAAAGAAGAGGAGACACATTCAGATTTGGAAGATTATGTTTCTGTAATCTTATGATTAAAGTAGTGTTATCATTCATACCTTTTGTTTCCTAGTCTGGTCTATCTCAAAGACCAGACAGCATGCAATCAGATCCTTCCTATTATAATTGTCTTTGAACTAAAAAAAAATATATTTGAAGGTGATGCTAATGATGAAATAATTAGATTTATACTTGCTTTCAAGAGATTCCAAATTTTTAACATTCTCTTATAGTGTGTCCTTTCAGATTCTTGTCTTCTTTTGTTTCCTTATACTATAGATAATCTATGAAATCTCTTGGCTAAGCCTGCTCTTTGTATAGTTGACATTCTAGTATTAAGGAATTTTTACCCATTCTGTTATCCATAATAGCTTGTTATATAGTACAGTCTGAGGCCTTTTAAAAGCTAATCCACCCCTCCCCACCCCCACACAATCCATATAAATAGGTTAACTGTTCTTTCCCAGTCCTGCAAAAGTTTGTTTTTGAGTTGCTGCCATTTGAAATAGGAAATTTATCTTGGGTAATAACCTTCATTTTTATTGTCCAATAAATCCTAACCGGGGAAAGTTTTAAGCTTCTGCACCTTTCAAGCTCTGGCTTTCAGAGACAAAAAGATAGATTAAGAAGATGCAGTCCCATATGTTGTGGCTGAGATAGGCGGTACAACCAGCTATTTTGGATTAAAACTCCCACAGGGCATTTATAGCTAGTGTGATGACTCAGCTCATGAGAACTTCCACAGTAAAATCTTTGAGTACAACAAGTCTTTGTTTAATGACTATAAGTGGTACCAGCAACTCTGTTGCTAAGCTATGCGGTCATTAAGTGATATTTCACATGATCACTACTTGTGATTTTACTACTGGCTTATCTACTGATTCTGCTTATCAGAAGCTGAGTGAGAATCACACAAACAGTGATCATGTGATCACTAGACCCTGCAGTGATTGTAAATCCCCCTTGGTTGTGAAGTGCCTGAATGAGAGTCATAAATGCAAGGATCAGTTTTAAAGTTACTTTTTCAGTACCGTTGTTAACTTCAGATGATCCTAGTCCTTAAGCGAGGATGTCCTGTAAAGATTTGACTCCTTGTGACCTCACTGATATATCCAAGCATTTTTCTTAGGTAACAATTCAAAAATAATTTGCTATTCCTTTCTTCTGAAATATTTTTGTCCTTTTGATAAAGCCCATTCCTAAGAGATCTGTAAGGGGCGTGCATAAGTGCACAACTGTGCCTCCCATCCCTGTCCTATTGTCCCCATTTATTCGTGCCTATTTCCTGTATTCTTACTCACATTTATACTTATTCTTATTATCTTGTAAGCGATTGACAAATCAAATAAATAAATAAATAAAATAAAATAAAGCCTACAATCTTGATCTCTCACATTATTCTGTCCAAGTTTCATCTCATCCAGAGCCTGCTTAACTTATAAGTCCAAAAAAAGTCATCCAATTGCTGCCACCTACTATACCAGCAGTTCTCGAAGTGTGGTCTGGAGTTCTTGAAGCCTAATTATATGTTTATATACTGTACATATACATACACACACACACTATACGTATGTATGTATGTGTGTGTATGTATGTATATGTATGTATATGGATCTTTGGTTGTTCGGGTTTTCTCCCGCGTAAGATTCGAAGTATCTAGGCAACGTTTCGATGAAGTCTCATTCATCATCTTCAGGCTTCTGTCTTCGGCTCTTGCTTCTCAGAGTGATGTGAGATTGCAGCTGCTTCTTCCTTTTAACTGCTAGTGGGGGTGGGACTTGATTGGGTGGGGGCTTGGCTGTGTTACGCGGGAGAAAACCCAAACAACCAAAGATCCATATATATATATATATATTTAGCATCATAAGCATCGATAAAAAAACCCACATAAACCAAAGCTCTTTGGGATCCTCAATCATTTTTAAGAATAAAAAGGAAGTCCTGAGATGAAAATGTTTGGGAACCACAGTTAGAAATTAATCATAACATCTCTTTATGTTGCAGGTATGTACAACATGTACAACCTGTATTTGTACTGGAATTAGGCAAAACCACTGAAAATCCTGGTGGAAGTATCATTGATGCAAGTACAACAATAATCAGACAACATGAGCAGACTTTCAAAACAACTGTATGAGAATGTCATTGTTAGACATTTCAAGAGGTGAGGATTGAGACTAATTTAAGTGCTATTAACAATTCCCATAATAATATTAATAAAAGGACCATTTCCCTATTTTGGAAATACCACATAGTCCCCAGCACTAAGATCCGCACTATATTTTGCATATTGCTTGGCTATCATCTTAATTTGTCAGTCACGTCTGAAAAATCTTCCTTCACAGAAACTTTGCAGAGGGTTGAAAAAAATGAAAGGAGGAAATTCATTTTAAGGGTATAACTGAGTTTATAAACTGGGATTTCTGTCAGACCAGAGGGTAAATTCAGCACCAGCTGAATCAAACTGTCTTATTTCATCATTCTCTACTATAAAATTTGGCATCACTAGTTTGTATGCAAGGGGACAAAAATTACTATAAGAAATATGTTTAAAAGGGGCACATTGGTGTTAAAGTAGCTTTAACACAAAGGTAAGCTAGAAGGTAAGCTAGAAAAGTATATTGATTAAATAAATTTGTCTTGAAAAGAGTGAAATAAGAAGTGCTTATCTACCAAAACTGTTTCCTGGGACTAACTGCACAAGTTAGTTTAAATGCTACTTTGTTGAAAGACATGTTTAAAATCTGGACAATGACTGCAGATTTTTCAAAGTTGTCCTCACCCACACCAATATTGATTTCCTATTAATTATAATCAAACAAAGAGCAATTAATGTGTTGGCATTTGATAGGAAGAAAGAACAAATTGAGCAGCAAATAGGTGCTTTCATTAAGCAAGCAGCTATTCTAGACCAATTTCTTCTCACTAGGGTTTCTAAAGGAAAAAAAAGGAAACAAGACTTGCTGTGGGGGGTTTTTTCCAGGTGAATCTGAAATACAATTATGAAAGCAATAAATATCGTAAAATAAATATCATAAAAGTGACAAGTTACAGAATGAAGTGGAGAAAGATAAATATTTGAATATTAGATTTATTTAGGCTGCCTTCCTATACCAATTTCTTTCTTCTGCTAGTAACTCAGCAGTCCTAAGAGAAAAACAGCAAAGTTTTGAAGATATTTCAGGACTCTTCTTTCAACGAACAACTAGAAATGTTTTTGGTACCATTCTGTCAATTTTCTCAACAAATTCATACGGGAGAAGATAGGAACAAGTGTTTTTAGTGGAGGTTTTGCTTTTCTTCTTCTGTCGGTATACAAGTATGTGTGTGTGTTATTAAACGTTTAATTTCATAACTCTGTGTGTCTGCATTCAGAAGGAACTACCCTAGATTGTCCTGTTACTTTTCACCCTTTTCCATCTTTAGGCATTGAACTCCTTGACAATATTTATCTTTAATCCAGTGGTTTTATGTGAACGATACTGGAGATGGCATGATATTTGAACCAAATGTGGTGACTGGATGTACAGTATACTATACACACAGTATACTGTTTGCACGCATGTGTGAAATCATATGATAGAACTTTCTTTCAGATCTTGTTAACCTCTGCTCTACAAAGTTCTTTTTATTGTATTTGTTCTTTGTTAATTCTTAAACAATTAACCTTCCCTAAAGAACCATGTCTTACTTTTGGAGAAAGCAAATGTGGAAATAGAGAGTATTATTTTGTTCCAGGGAAGTCTGATGAGAGATAAAATTAGCTATGAGGAACTCTATTGATCATTGATCAATATAACATGCCAGCCACTTACTTCAATTTTTACCAAATCTAGGGCTAAGAAAAAGAGTGAAAAATGGTGAATCAGAAAATAATATTGGGCCTCCAGGATACTTTATAATGAGTGGGTATAGAAGCCATGATTTAGCAGGATAGAAGAAAACACTTGTTAAATGCATTATAGCTACCTCTGATTCACAAAATTCTCTTGAACTTGGAGTTAGGATAGAATTATACTATTCATATTAAACATTTGCATTTCTTGCCAAACAACTACACTAAGATATAGCAGCCCACTAAGAAAGCATTTGAACCATTCAAAATTTATTTCAAAGAAATGTGCAGATTCCTTTTCTGGAAGCAAATTTAGCTCAGCATAGAATGGCTCTGAAGATTGTCAGAAATTCCTTCTCTTAAAACAAACCATTTTAAAATGTTATAAAGACACACAATCAACTGATTATTTAGTAGGCAGATAACTTGGAATAATTTAGCACTGGAATTTTTTTTCCCCTCTCAGAAAGAGAATTGATGTGATTTTGCTAAATTGTACTTGTTGATGTTATTATTTTGAATAAGAAACAGCCAGAGAAATCCTCCTTAGAATGCCTGGGTTTTAGAGCCCAGGTGTTCAAGACAGGAAAGGAATTTTCTCTTAAATTGTTCCAAACAATGAGAGATGCTCCTTTGAGAACTATTTTAAGTCTTAACTTTCTTTTTTGTATTTGGGAACAGAATTGATCTTTCTTTTCAACCAATCTCTCTGAGGTGGTATTCAGCAGGTTCTGGAGAACCAGTAGCAGAAATTTTGAGTAGTTCGGAGAACCGGCAAATACCACCTCTGACTGGCCCTGCATCCATCTATTCTCTGCCTCCCAAGTCCCAGCTGATCGGCTGGGTCTTCTTTTGTTGCCCTGCACAGGAGAATGGAGCTGGAAAGCAAGTTAGTGGGGTGGGGAGGGAATGGAAAATTTACAGTATCCTTCCCCTGCCATGCCCACCAAGCCACACTATGCCCACCGAGCCACGCCCAATGAACCATTAGTAAAAAAAATTGAATCCCACCACTGGCTTGGGGGATTGGTTTTCATGATGTGAAGGGGCACAATGAGCGAATGAAGTTCTTTGTTATGGCCATTAGCTGATTGTTTTGGTGGGGTGGAATAGTATAAGTAACAAGGTTTATATATAATTTTAAGTTATAAGCCTATAAAACAAATCAAGGACAAGTATAGAAGGAGAATCTAAAATTGACTATGGAATTAAGTCTCATTTATTTTTAAGAATCTTAATACATATGACAGTGGGAAGTTGAGAAAACATACCAATCTTCTGCTGAACATTATTTATTGGGTTCATATTGATATCACAAGCAAGTCGTGTTCAAGTTGATTTTAAAAGGCTTTGGCGTAGTGATTTCCAGGAGAGAAAGTAATGGAGAACTCTCAACACTGAGAGATAAAGAACATTTATTGAAAACTGGGCTGTTCTAGAGGATTAGCAAACACAGCTAATTATGGATAGTAATAATAACAGGTAAGAAGAACTTCTGTATTCAAAAGTATTATGTCAAGCAGAGGACCCTAGATCGGTTGCTGATTGGGTAGCCCTATATATCAAAAATATACAAGCAAATGAATAAAGATGACCTTCTTTGTGGCCTTCCCAGATCAATTGCCTCCTGCCTGTTGGAGATGAAAAACAGTACTTAATCTTCTGGCTTCTGGAGGGAGATTCCATATGATAAGATGACATACACGTTTAAATAAAGTAAATGAATCAATTGTCATAGAGGCTGATCCTGGCAAGTTGCTTTGAAGTTCACATAACTCTGTTGTATTGTACAATTTTCTCAGCTTTCTCATCCCAAAATAGGACTTGGAAAGTTTTTCATTCTGATTGCATTTCTCAGTGGAATTCTGATTTAGCTCCTATGGTTCCAGTTGCACCACTGAGGAGAATTTAAAGCCACTTATCAATTTATGTGGGGGGGAAATTTAAACCCCCCCCCCGACTTATTAAATATTAACATCAGTGGTGGGATTCAAATAATTTAACAACCAGTTCTCTGCCCTAATGATTTCTTCCAACAACCAGTTAACCAAACTGATCAGAAAGTTAACAACCGTTTCTCCCAAACTGGTGTGAACTGGCTGAACCCCACCACTAATTAACATCATAACAGTGATTTTTGAAAAGTGGGAAGGAAAGAGGTGAATACCAAGGGATATCTATATCTACATTATGTACATCTATATTTACCGTTTCAAACAGGATAGCTCTGGTGGTTTTGTGTACAGTATTTGAGAATTTGGACTCTGATTCTCTAAACAATTTCCCAAAATATGCAAAATAGCTTGATTTGCCTAAGCTGTATGTGTTGCAGACTATAAGGGTGTGTTTTTACACATAAAATTACTTTAATACCAGTGTTTGACTTTTCAAATCATAACTTTGATTTCATCCAATGTTTGAGCCAATTTTCAAAACCTAAAAGACTCATACATAACTTCAAGTACTTAAAAATGGAAGATACACTGTCCAACTGCATAATCACCCTAAGAAACATTAACATATAAAGCAATATACCTCATAAATGTACTAAATAAATGTAAACATATCAAATAAATGTATTAAATAAAGATACATACATCCAAACAGCAGAATTTAGTGCACATTTGCTTAGAAATATATCTTATTTAACTCAGTGCTTATTTTTAGGTGACTATATAGAGCTCTGACCCATTACCATATATCATTTAAACATGAAGATCTATGGCTATCTAGAACCAGGTTGGTCTAGTAGTTAAGGTGCTGGTGTAGAAGCCAGGAGACTGTGAATTCTAGTCTTGCCTTAGGCATGAAAGCTGGCTGGGTGACTTTGGGCCAGTTACTCTCTCAACCCAACCCACCTCATAAGGTTGTTGTTTTGGGGGGAAAAGAAGGAAGAAGGAGCATTAGATATGTTCACCACTTGAAATTATTATTTTTTAAATAAAGATGATATCAGAAGATCAAAAAATATGCTGCTTGAAGAGGAGAAATTTATTTTCAAGAGTGCTTGGCTTTCGAAAAGGTAAGCTGCAGAGTTTTGACACTGGGGTCTAAGACTTTTATAGGGAAGAGAGTGTGTATTTATTTTGTGTTTATCTGATAGCCTTGTGCTGTCAGAGGAAGTCCTTTTTAACTTATGTGTGAGTATGTAAAGCATTTGTTTAAACATTCTTTTCCTATACATTTCTGGCTATGGATTGTGGAATATTAAATTTTGTATATCTATGGAATACCTTTGGGATTTCTTTTGTTTGTCTGTTTCTGACTTGATTGGATTGCTGTGGAAATTAGTCTTGCAACACAGTATTTGTTTTGCCTAGTTTTCACACCCTTGTTTTGCAGTGTTGATGGCAGGTCAAATTTAAAGTTCTAAACGGGCTTTCTATGAGGGCATAATGAAAATTAATTTAACCGTGGGATAAAAATAAATAAATCACCAGTAAATATCCTGTGATGTCTTGTTCCAGCCTCTCTTTATAATGCCAATTATTGTCAGATCTCAAAAATATAAGCTATAAAAAAATAGAAGTATGTAGGAATGGATAGAGGGCAAACTATAATATGCTGTCCCCAGAGAGCTCAGGAATGGCTGGTTTCTCTTGCTTTCAATTGTATTTGGTTGATCTATTTTCTCAGTATTATGGCTTCTTTGCTGATTGATTGGCTCACTGACTATTATTTGAATTACATCCAAATGATATTTTTTTTCTTGAATGTTGTCCACTGCTTCTACATGGTTTGCTCTGACCAGGAGAAAACCAGTATACAAGGAGGACAAATGAACTTATAAATAAGAGTCTCTCTACCTTGGTTTTTTTTTTTTTTTTAGTTGTGCTGACCTTTTATGCTTCCTTGGGTTTGAGATTATTAGTAAATTTCTGGTTTTTTTATCTTCCCCTTTTCCCTGGGCTACTCCATCATTGCCTGACTGAATCTGATGATGATGAATTAGCTATTTGGCATAAAAGATGGCTATATCTTTACTTGGAAGGATTTCTGAACACTACTGAAGTGCACAAAACACTGGGCATAAGCGGGAGAATCAAGACAAATTTCACGGAGGAGTTGTAAAAGAACTTTTTTTTTTCGTGAAAACCACAATAAAATGATCTATTTAAAGTTGCCTTGGTTTAAGAGATTCAGTTCTGATTTCTACCTCATATAATTCCAAGGAGCTGCACAAGTTGGTGATTCCTTTGAAAATTAAACATTTAGTTGTGTGCTATTTCTTTCCTTCTGTTAATTTATGCCTGCATTTTCTCTGAAAGAAAATAGCATTTAATGTATGGTTTGGTCAATCATTGCACCATTACTAAGACACACAAATGCATTCTTTTATATATGGCTCATCCAATACATAACCTTAAGATGGTCTAATATTTACTGAGCCATTGTCCCCTCTTTCCATATCTTTCTAGGAAGCAGTATCACGGTTACTACACTTTGATTATGAAAGAGGAACCCTTTTAATTACACAGAGCTTATATAGATGTATGGGTTTTTTAAAAAAAATTGGGTAAAGGCCAACACTCTGCACTAAAGCAATTGCTTTGCGCACAAAGCTTAGCGTGAAACTTTGGCAGCTTTACCTAGAGTTGGCAAAGGCTAACTTGCTACTAGTGGTCAGTAAAGATAATACTGAACTAACTGGATCAATGGCTTAATTTGACCATATTTCAATTCTTTCTGGACCATAAAGATTAACAGATGTATTGGCTTACGTTTTTATGGAGTGCAGCACACTTCGTTGGATATAAAATAGGGATTATATGACTGTAAAGAGCCAATGATGCTTGCAGAATGACTATTCAGTACCACCCTACCCCTTAGTTGATAAAAGATAAAGGAAACAGAGTTATAAAGCATAAGAAGAGGAAAACAAGCCAAGGAGACACCCAGCTATCACATTATAGCTCTGCTAAATCTTTCATTTCCTTCTCCCTTCTATAGACAGATGTACCCTCTACCCAGGGATGACTTCTAAGTGTAGCTGGCAAACTGATATTAGAGGAGAAAGGACAATTGAATTGATGAATGCCAGATAAACTCTCTCTCTATTTTCCCAGACAGAGGTGCTTCCACTTGCCCTATCTTGAAGCTTTATCTTTGTCATGTATCAGAGAGCCAGAAACAGCAAAGAATCTTCTTCTTCTAAAATCAATACAGGTAGTCTTCACTTACTGACTGCTTGTTTAATGGCTGTTCACACTGACAAAGATACTGAAAAAGAAGATTTACAACCAGTCTTTGAACTTGGGACCATCACACTCTCTCCACAGTTACCTGAATGTTATGGGGTGCTTGGCAACCAGTGTGCATTTATGACACTCACAGAGGGCATATAGGGTGTGCATAAGTGCACCATCATGCCTCCTGTCCATGTCCAATTGTCCCCATTTAATCATACCTATTTTCTGTATTTTTACTCATGTTTATACTTATACCTATTATCTTGTAAGTGATTGACAAATCAAATCAAATCAATAAATAAAATATAAATTGAAGAAATCAGAATCATAATTTGACGTTAGAATTTCAAGCCGAAGCTATCAACCACCTATTCTAAGCAGTGCATTATCAGCAATAAATTCTATAGCTGTTCCAAACATTCTCATTCAGGTTGATGAAAAAGAATATACCTTATCTTTGCTGAACAATTAATCACAGTCAGCACCTACATTGCAGTTCAGTCCCAGAAGACGAGAGCTGAGGAATTCCTTCTCATGAGTTTTCTGAATCTGGAAATATGCATAGTCAGAGGGGCTGCAAAGTGATGTGTGTGTCAATTTTACCAGGTAGACTAGATGGGAAATATGGCTGGATAAATTAATACAGCTTTATTGTAACGCCACATTAACCGAATCGTATAAGTCTGAAAGAACATTTTTCAGGTTTATAGACTGATAATTTAGGGAGAGTTTCTCCTAAGTCTCTTGTTCTGCCCACTATGTAGCTGTGAGCCAGAGGTGGTATTTAGCAGATTCTGACCAATTCTGGAGAACCAGTAGCGGAAATTTTGAGTAGTTCAGAGAACCAGTAGTGGAAATTTTCAGTAGTTTGGAATACCACCTCTGACTGGGCCCGTCCCCATCTATTCTCTGCCTCCCGAGTCCCAGCTGATCAGCTGGATCTTCTTTTGTTGCCGTGCACAGGAGAATGGAGCTGGAAAACAGGTTAGTGGGGTGAGGAGAGAATGGGGATTTTGCAGTAACCTTCCCCCAGGAATGTGGGGGGAATGGAGATTTTGCAGTATCCTTCCCTGTCATGCCCACCAAGCCATGTCACACCCACCAAACCACGTCACACCCACCAAGCCACACCCACAAAACCAGTAGTAAAATATGTTGAATCCCACCACTGCCAGTGTAAGCTATGCTTTTTCTTATCTGACCATTCAGTAGACAGTATTCCTTCATCCAAGTCAATCCTATACAACATCATTTCAGCATGTGATAAAAGAAAATAAATGACCAGCATTTGCTACTGTTATAAAAAACACTGTTAATATCCAAATGCATCACACACAGGCAAAATTGAAAAATATTTAAAGCACTCAAGAACAAGACTGAAAAAGAACAACCACCTTCATAAGGCAAGGAAAGTTTTGAGAAATAATGGAGAATATTATAAATGTTAATGCCTCAAATCTGAGTAAATGGGATCTATTAATTCATGTATGAATCCAATTAGTCTTCATTTGTCAGTGGAAGAGACTCCTATTCTTGTCACTTTATTCTGGAAATACAGTCTTACTATAAAATAAGTATATTTTCAAGTTGGCCTGCCTATGTCTTTCCTGGGAGAGGAGGTATGTAACTGTTAGAATTTGGCATTTGAAGATAATGACTTTTTTTAAAAAAAACATGTAGAAGTTAATTTTTTTCTGACTCTAAACTTTTCTTTTTAAAAGATGCTTTTAATATGCATACTTCTAATTGAGATATACATGCATCTTCTAACTGATGTATATACGTTGAGGTGTGTGTGTGTGTGCGCACGCACACACACACACAAACATTGTAATTTCTGCAGTATTGCACCATGTCAGTGGATCTAAGGTATGTCAAATCATTTTTACCATTCAGTGTTCCATATGGCCTATAGTTTTATTGTCAAGTATTCTCTCAAGATAAAGTATTATTTTAGTGAAATAATTAAGTGAAATCTAAGAGCACAGTAATTAAGCCAGTTGTCCTCTTGACATTATGGACCATGGTTTGCCAACTTTGTCATATAAAAACATAACTTTTGTTCTGAAACAAAACAAAACCAAAACCAAAACCTATAATACTGTATTTACTAGTTCAATAGGACAATGGTTTTAAAAGCAAGTATAGCAGTTATGGTTAATGAACTTATCTTGACAGTTTATCAGTTAAGCTTAAATGTCATTAGTTGAAATGTGACAATCCAAGGTAAAGATAAAATAAAAATCTTGCACATATAATACATATCCACACCAACAGTGAGACATTAAAAAATCAGTTCCAAATACACTTAAAATGCATTTTAGCAAGCTGCCAGATTGAGAACTGCCCAGAATTTGATATAAGATGGATAACTACCTATATAAATGTTTTAAATAAATAAATAAAACTATGTCTGTTTAAAACGGCTGCCATTCAAATCACCATTTTCTTTCTCTTTCTTTTGTTCTCTCTCTCTCTCTTTCATTTGTTATTTTACCATTTATTTCATTATTCCATTTCATTTATTTGATCAGGAAATTGAAGTATTTTAGTACTGCATAGAAAATAGTACAGATAAACAGGAAGCTTAATGCTTTACATCTGTATATAGTCCTTGTATTGAATAGCCAGGGGAGCCTGAAGGGAGATGAAAAAAAACCATGTATGATACCTATGACATACATCAAAAGGAAGTTCTGATCTTTCTAATACCTCCCCCCTACTAATATATCTGTAGATATTTCTTCAACATCAAATGTCACAATAAAGTGTCACTGCTTTCAAAATCAATGTGCCAATAATTTTCACTACATTTTCAGAAATATAAGTTACATATTGTTGATGGGGAAAGTAGGCTTGTTAAATCTGCCACATCCACAGCTACAGGAAACAGCAAAATCAAGATATTTCTGAAAATTACTCATTCTAGACAGCTTGAATTGCAGCTGTTTGAAGCCTTACACTTTACTTTTTATCCCTAGCTTCCCCAATTATTGCTAAAATGTGGATAATTAAAAACAACTGCATTTTTCTTACAGTGATTCCAAAAGCTTTTCTATGCAAACTTTTGTAAACCTTAAAGTGATCCATCAACAAAAAACTAGCAGATTAAATTTGACTCAATGTAATATTCAAGCCTTAAGCATTGTTCCAATTATGTTGCAAAATTTATATTTAAAAGCCACTTTTTGACATTTAAAAGCCACCTTTTACAATGCAGCTGCTTCAATTTCAGTTTAGTTTTAGTTAAGTTCTGTAGCCTCAGGTTTGTTCTTCTGACAATGTTGGTGATTTCTCATGGAAGTCCTATTCTCTCTTTGAAACTTATTCTCTCTCTGGTTTTACATGATCTCATAAGCCATAGCATAGTGTACCATATTATATGAACTCAGCCAACATATTTTGTAAGTTGTAGTTGATGACATAGAATTTTATGCAGATGCATTTTGGCTTGTTAAATAAATCATGCTTTGCAATGTAACTGGGAAGGATGGCTCATGGTTAAAGAGGCTGAGCTTGTCAGCTAGAAAGCTGACAGCTCAGTTCAAGACCCAAGCACTGTGTGATGGGTTGAGCTCCTGCTACTTGCCCAGCTCCTGTTCACCTAACATTTTGAAAGCATGCAACTGCGAGTACATCAGAGCTGTCAAACCTGTGGACTGGATGTGTCACGTACTGGCCATGACCAGTTTAATGAAGGGGGGAAAAGTTGTGATACATCATGTGATGATGCCATGACAATGTGAGTTTGACATCCTTGGAGTGGATCAATAGGTACCACTTTAATGGGAAGAAAACAGTGTTTTGTGTGCTTTGACATATAGTCATGCTGGCCGCATGACCATGGACATGTCTTCAGACAATGCTGGCTCCTTCAGCTAAGAAATGGAGATAAACTTCACCCTACAGCGTGGGATAGACTGGACAGGGGAAACCTTTATCTTTACCTCGTTGCAATGTAAGGACTGGTTCTCTGAAAATCCCGACTTCCTCCACTTGTGTTTAAGCATTCCTCCAAGATCCCCAAATGGAATTTTTAATGCAAGGATATATCCTAGATATGTTGCATGCTAAGTACTATTCAACTCTACCACAGTTCTATATGGGGGGAGAGTTGGTCAAAATAATTAAAACTATCCAGATCAAAGACCATCCATGTTTGTGAGACACATACAAAAGAGAGTGACTTTGATTACATGATTGCAATGCCATTTTGATATTGTTTTATCTCTATTTACCTTTATTGTGGTACTCCAATAACTCCGTGCTCTACACATTTACTGATTCGAAAGGAATTACTAAAACTGCAGCAGTTGTTGTTCTGGTCCTGAGTGGCAGGCAACCCTGAGACTCCATTAAAACTTTTAGATCTAATTGCTAATCCAGTTAATCCAACTCCACAAGGATATATTTTTTTTAGTGCTGCTTCTTTTGCCCAGCCATATTTGGCATCTGCTAGTCCTTAGACTCAAATACTTAATAGCTGGATGGTGAGGAAGGATTAAAAGTTCAAAATAGGCAACAAAGACAATCTTGGTTTTCATTTCTTCAAATATCAAACTTGAGTGGTTGAATATCTTACAAACATTATCAACTTGGATAAAATACTGTGCATATTTCTCTGGATGTTAATATGAGAACAAACAAGAATCGGCAATAGATGGAATGTCAAGGGGTAATGGGTGGAAGAGGAAAAAAGTGAACCTGCCTGGTCAACTCTTTGTAGCTTGTGATATCCAGAAGCAGGGGTGGGATTCAAATTTCTTAACAACCAGTTCTGTGGGCATGGCCTAATTTGTGGTTATGGCTTGGTGGTTGTGGCTTGCTGAATGGATGTGGCTTGGTGGTCACATAACTGGCTGATCATGGCTTGTATGTAAATATTATAAATATTTATGTAAATATTGAATTTTTATTTTAAACAAGAGCAACATTTACCCAAAATCAGGTGAAGCAGGCAGGCATATTGAGCTGCTCACAGAATCACAGATTCACTCAGAAATCTATCTTTCTGCAATCTGAGTCTGCACTGAAAAATAGAAGATTCAGTCCTAAGGAAGGCTCAGCTCTGCTTTTAGGTTAGCTAGAAAGCAAGAAATCCAACAATTTCTTGCTTTCTAGGTAATCTAAATCTCCCGGCACAGCAGAACAGCTGATGGTCAGGAGAAAAAAAGGAAAAATAGCAACTTACTAAATGTAGGCAAGTTTAATGGTGCACATACCAGGTAAGGAGTGAGTGGGAGGGGAAGGGCCAGCCAGTAGCACGATTTGCCAGTTCTCCGAACTGCACAGAATCATAACAACCAGTTCTATAGAACCGATCCAAACAGGTAGAATCTCACCTCTGTCCAGAAGACTTTGAGAGGATTCATGCATGAGACCCTTCTGGCTGTGGATGATGAATAGGAAATCAAACCACCTGGAAAATATCAGGATGGAGAAGGTTGTCCCATAGATGTTCTTCAGAGAAAAGCTTGGAGGCTAGCATTAGTCTAATTTTATTTGTTTATTCATTAAAATTTATACAGTTGTCCAACTTACCAACAATGATTCCGGTTGGCTTACAAAGATAAAAACCCAAGATAAAAACAATAAACCCCCATCCTCCTAATAACAACAATCAAATGAGCTTCTTGATGGGCTCCATTCTACTCTAGCGTCCCTAGGCCTATTGGAAAAACCAGATCTTAAGGGACTTGCAAAAGAATGTCAAAGTGGGGGGGGGGGGGCATTCTTATATTTGTGGGAGGGAGCCACTGTGGAGAAGGCACTTTTGGGGCCCTACCATATGGACACTGTTAGCAAAGGACACCTGTAGCATTCCCTGCCTCCCTCCTCTGGTGGGTTGGATGGATATGACCAGGATAAGATGGTCCTTTAAATCAGGGCTCGCCAACCTTTTGGACCTCAGGGACCACCAAACTCATAATTTTAAATCCTGCGGACCAGAGACCCTAGGAAAATCCCAAAAAACTGCTTTCCTTGCATTCAGCCAAAATCAGAAGAAGAAAGAAGAAGAAAGAAGCAGAAAGAAGCAGCCCGGTGGCCAGGCCAGGCGCGTGGAGTGAGTGGAACAAGTTCCCCCCTCCACCCTTCCCCCCCCCCACTACCAGTGTGAGATCTTATACATTATTGAATAATAATAAAAATCATAGATCCAATCTCACTGTGTCATCTCTTGGAATGCTCACCTTGTTTTCACCTACAAGCAGACATATGATGCACAATTTTGAAAATGGTACGGAGCTGGTCTGACCAGTTATTTCCCTGTAAAAAATGTTCAGTGTGTTTCTGGGTTGTAGAGAAAAGGGCAGTTAGAATTTAGCTTATTGATGTGTGATTCTATCAGGAAATAAGAAACCAAAAGCCATTTGGATGGGAACAATTGACTTTAAGCCAGTTTTATCTTACTTAAGTCACAAGCAATGGATCTAAAGTCTAGAAGTCTGGCACAAATAGCCTGCCGACTGAGTCAGTAGAGTGATGCATTTACAAGCCAGTTAGGAAATTCAATTTGAGAATGATATTTGATAAGAGTGCCTGGCAGAATGAAAAATCAGATCTGTGAAGACAATTAATGGTTTGCTCTCCTGTTAAGTTCTGGTTCCTGGCAATTGAGAAAGCAACAGCAGCAATAGAAATAGAATCAAATAAACTAAATCAAATGAATCCTTAGAATCGTAAGGACATGAAATACAATAATTAGGAGGAAAAACCAAGGCATGAAAATGCAACAAACTCATAGGACCTCAGAAAGAATCCTATCTGTAATTATCTGGAAATATGAATCAGATATGAAAAGATATCAGTTTCAGATTTTAAAAAAAACAACAACAGTATAATGAACTTGATTACTCAGAAATTTCTTCCGGCAAGTGAATTATATTATTATAGTCAAAATACTATATTAACATATAAAAGAAAAAATCCCCCCCAATATGCCTTGTTATGACTGGCATTTAATAATAGACTATAGTAGATTTTATTACAGACCATGTCGCCATAGTTTTTAAATAATTGATACTGTAACAATTTAAATTAAATTTATATGCTGCCTGACTCCCAGCAACTCGGAGTGATAATATTTATTAATATTCTACTGATTGAAAATTTATTTGGGATCAGACAGAGAAATCACCATCACACAGCTTAATCTGAATGAGAGTATTAGTGCATAAAGTATAGATCTCCAAGAAGAGAGCATTTGGTCACGTAGGTCAAATCAAACCCTTGGAAGATTCTGGGAAAGGTTAACAGTGTAACCAAGATGACGTTGAACAAGGTGGTCATTATGATCAGTCTTAAAGTTCTCTTCGCATTTCGAAGGACATGAGATTGCAATCTGGACACTTGCCAACTGGCAAACTAATGATTGCCAACTCATGCAATCATGATTTGAGCCCTTCTCTGCCACAGCCTTGCTTCATTCACTGGTGTGGAGATGAAAATCTCATTCAATGGCAATGGATGAGCTCACCCAGCAGCCTCCTGTAGATGTTGAATAGGAGCAGAGGAAGCACTGAACCAGGTGAAACCACTCCACACAATAGGGGCACTCCCCCTTCAATCATCACTGAGATTGACCCTGAAGAAAGGAGGCAAGTCAGTATAACACAATGCTTCCCATACCTTCTGAGCTTATCCGGAAGGATACCATAGTCAATGGTACTGAAAGCCACAATAAGCTCAAGTAAGGCAAGGATGGATGCATCATCCCCACCCAGCCCCCTCACAAGAGATCAGTCAAAAGTGTGACGAATTGCATTTCCATCCAATACCTAGAGGTCTGAATCTTTGATAAAAGGCATCCAGATAACTGACTTCATCTAAGATCCTCTGAGGCTGTTGCACAACTGCCTTCCATCTCACTCCTCTAGGAAACAGCCTGAACAGGTCCCAAAATCAAGTCCAATCTCCATCTCAGTGAGTGCCATCCCAAAATGTTCCTGTAACACAACAAATCATAAAATTACAAGGGTGGCCAGCCAGTCCATAACCCCTGGTCTCTTTACCATGTTAGTAGAAGTTGTTGGAAAATGCCAGGAGTCTTTTGCACATTTGACAGTGTGTATAATCAAGGTAACTAAAAATAAATGTCACTTGTACAGGCACAGTCAAGATCATTTTACGATGCTTCTTTGCCAGTTTCTAGAATGTTATGATGTTCAACGTTCCAACTTACAGCAGGGTGAAAACCTTATTACTTTCCAAAAGTGCAGTTGACTATTGGCTTCTATGTGGGAAACTTTGAAAAGCATATATGAAAGGGTTTCTGTTGTAATAGCACATCATGTTTCAATATTTTGGTATCACCATAGCCAGTTGCCAGTTCTCTGTTCCACCCCTCTTCTATCTATCTATCTATCTATCTATCTATCTATCTATCTATCTATCT
>NW_020769368.1:1378440-1449737 GCF_900518735.1 Pseudonaja textilis | reverse complement strand
ATCTATCTATCTATCTATCTATCTATCTATCTATCTATCTATCTATCATCTATCCCTACCTACCTACCTACCTACCTACCTACCTACCTACCTATAGTCTTATCTCTCTCTGTCTCTGTCTTTCTCCCCCCATTACCTACCTATCTATGGTATCTATTTTTGGAATTTTAGTAAGGTTTTCTGAGAAGAAGAAGAAGAAGCTTACAGCAATGGTCTGACTTATCTTCCCTCGCCGTCACATTCCCACCCAAACTTTTGCTAGATTTTGGGAGAACAACCATTCCTTGTAACGCCCAGGCACCACTTTCACATAATAACCCTGCACACCATTAAAGTCACCTTGCAGGTCAGTAGACAATTCCTGTAAAAGAAATCTCACAGAGCATGGGATTCACAGAGTGTGGGCCACAGTGAAGGTTGGATGTGGCTAGTAGAACACAGCTTAGCCATATGTGTTTTTCAGCTATGGGAAAGTAGGCAATTACGCATAACTTTTTTTTTCAATTCTGGCACAGTTTGATTGACATTCTCCAGCTCTAAATCTTTAGAGACATAAATGAGAGTACATGTATTTAAAAATCTGAATTTGTTTTGTATCAGCTTAAAAAAAAAAAGATTTCTAAGGGACACGAGCAGGGAATGTTGAAGGCACCACAGGAGCAAGGAACCATCTTATTTATCATTCAGCAGCCTTAGCAACATCATCTGGCTTCCAGGAAGGAAACTACAACAAAACACTATTTTCTCAGCATCACCATATGGTAACTCTTGGTAGAAGAAAATAGCAATTTTTCAGAATCTAGTCATGAATGCAACAATCTCATCCAATATTTTAGCTGAATGCAGAATCTGAACTGAGGCTCTTTGCAGGAGTGATATTAGTTGGGCAATAATTTATGCCCCAAATACATACAGAGTGGTGATAAATTGTAGTCATAGAGATCGGCAATCAGAAATAAAGCCTTTGTCTTCTCAGGGAAACCAAATACTCCTTGCTTCCATATGCACATAGCTACAGTATATATAAAAAGGAAATAAGTAATCATACTACAGAAAGGATGGAAAGAGAGCATCTAATCCACCACTCACCAAGGGCTAGAATCCACTACTACAATATGCCCAATATATGGTCAACCGGAGAAGAATTATCACTCCCCCCACAACAAATTTAGAGTTGAAAGAGCTCCTGCTGTTGAGACATTCTTCTTGATACCCAGTCAAAATTGACTGTCTTGTGATTTAAACCAATGGTTTCTTGTCTGATACTCTAGAGCAACTCTGATTTATCCTGTCTAATTCAAATATTTGAAGATAGCTGTCATATCTCCCCATAGTCTTCTCCAGGCTAGACAGACTAATGCCACCAACCATTCCTTGTAAGTTTTTCCTTCCAGCATTTTATTAACTTGATTACTCTCCTCTGTTGTAGTCCTGCTTGTCAACATGTTTCCTAAAATATAGTGCCAGAACTGGATGCTACATGCTAATCTCGTTAATGCTGAATAGAGAGGACCAATGACTGCTCTTGATCTTGATACTAATAGTTAAGACGCAGTTTAATCAGTTTTTCAAATTAGAATAGGGAAGCCACCTCTTTCTTAAATTAGCCTTCCTATGAAATCATTTGTTATATGGGGATATATGAATAAAGGGAGATAGTCATTATCAACCCTTGGATTTAGGAATAAAACCCACAGCAAGGAAATGTTTAGTGCAAGGGTCTTCAAATTTGGCAAGTTTAAGACTTGTGGACTTCAACTCCCAGAATTCCTGAGCTAACATGACTAGAGGAGGAATTCTGGGAATTGAAGTCCACAAGTCTTAGAGCTGTCAAGTTTGAAGACCCCTGGTTTTGTGCATCAAATCAGTCAGGTGGATTTGAGTGTAAAGTGTAAGCAAGTATGAGGGGGATGGATTTTGATATTTTGGAATTAAAATTCAGGAACTCAAATAGATTTCTTCTCCCTTTCTTTGGTCTGATGAGTAGATTAATTACTTGACCAAATGATACATTGGAACTTGAGGAGCCTGTTATCAGCAATCTCACAAAATGGCTGCCCTGGGGTATCTTTCTTAATCACTAGATGGCAACCCAAGTAGACACGCAGCTTGCAAGTAACCCATTTAGCAGAAGAAGGACCGGGGAGATTGTTCCCCCCTACTCTTCTAATTCCCAGGTTGTCTTCTATTCCTGAGTATTCCAACAAAGCCACTGGGTGGTGTTGGTAACGGCATAACAAGGGTCCCCTCAGTTACAGACAACACATGGCCTACCTGCTATTGATATTTTGCTTATCATAATACAAGTTGCCTGGATACAGTTGTTCCAAAATGATCTATAAATAATGGTTTTTATCTCAGTTTCTGTTTTTGAGCAACTGAAGTGTGGGATTGCATGCTGTGCTACACTATGGTATGAGCAATGTGAAATTTACATTAGAAATCAGATGGAATAAAACGGTCGTTTACTTAGATATTCTTGGCTTAATCAGCTGCCAAATTTTTCCACTTCTTAATGACGCTCTGTAGCTACAGCCTAGCTATCAGTGGAAAGCTGTATATTTAGAAATTCACTGGTTAAGCTAGGAGAGAATGTTAACTTCCACTAGAGAACCAGTCAGTTTGGGGTTAAGGCATCAGGCTAAAAATTGGGTGACTGTGAGTTCTAATCCATAGGCATAAAGCCAGATGGGAACTTTGAGCCAGCCGATCACTCTCAGCTATAAGAAGCGGGCAAGTGCAAACTACTTCTTAAAAAACTTGCCAAGAAAATTGCGGAGTCCAAGAGATCGCCAGGAATCAAAACCAATTCAAAGACATTAAAAAAAAAAAATCTTCAGCCCAGATTATTGTAAAATGCTCTGCCTGCTCCTACCTTTTCAGAAAGCTGGGCAACTGTGCTTGATCTAAAGAATAATTTTAAAGAAAGACATACCCAGCAGGTGGTGAGATGAGAAAGAGTGCAATAAAGCAATTGTATTGTAGGTAGCTTCCTTGCTGTTGATTTTGGGCCTTTCCACTGCTTCCTTATGTCATACTCATCACTGAGATGAGATCCTATTCTAGTTAGTGCTTAAAGAAGCCACTCCGAATTGATTTCGGGGTGTGAGATTGCAGCAGGGGTGGTATTCAGCAGGTTCTGACCAATTCTGGAGAACCGGTAGTGGAAATTTTGAGTAGTTCGGAGAACCGGTGGTAACCTTCCCCCAGGAGTGGGATGGGAATGGAGATTTTACAGTATCCTTCCCCTGCCATGCCCACCAAGCCACACCCACCAAGCCACATCACATCCACCACACCCACAGAGCCGGTAGTAAAAAAATTTGAATCCCACCACTGGATGGGAGAAGGAAGGAAGGAAGGAAGGACTCTATTGAGGATGGATATTTTTCTAAAGATATTTTAATTAAGTTGCATAATAATATAAAAACAGACTTACTGAGTCATGCCAAAGGACTGTCTAGTCCTGGATACTCTGTCACACAGGGGTGAACCAATTGTGTGCAGAAAATTAACAAAGAATAATATTGTGAGAAAGGCTGAAAAAATTCTCTCCATATTATTTCATCATCTAGTTTGCCATGGAAAATAAATGTGTATCTATCCCGGTTCATGGTAGAAAGTCAATCTATTATGATAAGTCAGGGGGCACCCTCTCCTATTTTAAAAAGGAGTGGGGAGTAGCAGTGATGCCTGAAACCAAGGTTTGTTGTATCTCATATACTATATCTCATTAAATATGTTCATATAATTTAATAATTATTCCAATCTTATGAGTACAAGTATGCATCCAATGTACTTATGTTGTTGTACAGCACTTAGTATCTTGGCCTATTCCAGATTTAAAACAACCTGTGCAAGAAGAAATAATTGCAAAAAATTAGCTATATGTTTCAGAACAAGTATTTAGTAGGACCATTTTTTTTAAAACTGTAAAGGTCAAAAAGGCAATTCAAAAAGCACTTACACTTCTGAAAATCCTATTTTAAATATAACACAGCTGCTTAATTAATCTTTTAAAAAATTATATCTTCGCAAGTAAATTGAACAAACCAATAAGTAAAGAGATAAATAAGCATTAGGAACTATATGAAGTCATGTAGTTTTTCTAGTAATATTATGCAAATTTTCTTCTTCTATGACATTCTTCAACTTTCCAGTTTTGTCTATGGTTTCTGGTCATATTATTAACCAGGCCAGGGTCTCTAATTTGTTTCAAAATCAACTAGGTGCTGCCATTTGCCATGATATATAAACCAAAGATTTCTCCCATCTTCTATGATAAACCATAGACTGTCATCTCTCTCTTTCTTTCGTTCTCTCTCTCCCTCCCTCCCTCCCTCCCTTCCCAAGCAAACTATGAAGTTTAATGCATTTCGTGAATGTTGTCTAAAGCTATCAGAAGATTGAACAATATATATGGTCTACATTTAATAAGTGTAAATATGACATCAATTCCATATCATATTAATGTTGATCTTGTTTTTCTCTTTTGCCTAGTTTTTTTTTCACCATTGTAGTTTTATGTTTTACAATAATCAGTGATGTATTGTTTGTTCGCTTTACTTCACTAATAAGCATTTAAAAATGTAACTTGTACAATGCAGCCTTGTTTTAAAATGATACTCTGGTTCATATTGGCTGAGGAATTCTAGGAGTTGAAATCCACAAGTCTTAAAGTTGCCAAGTTTGGAGACCTCTAACTTAATGTATGAACAAGACAACTAAAGCTTATTCACAGGACTTAGCAAAATCTAAAATGTAAACCAATATCACAACATTTGAACTTCATGTGGCTGATGGCTGATGGCTGATTATCATGACTCTAATTTTGGTTGTAATCAACTTTATGCCTAAGTTGAATTTATATAAATATTAAATATATGGAGAAAACCATATTTCCTATGGAGATTGGGTATAGATCTCTTTTTGTGGGAGATCAATATATAGGCAACCTGATGCCTTCTAATTGGGCATGGACTTATAGAACAATAGAGTTGGAAGTGACCATGGAGTTTGAATACTCCAATTGCTATTCAGTGAAGGAAAACTCACCACACCATGAGGCAGTTTGACAGCTCATACAATAAGGAACATCCTCCTTATGTTTTAACTTGAACTTCTTCCTTTATAGTTTTTAATCCTGGTTTTGGTTCTGCCCTCTGGAGAAACAGAGACATTCTGCATGGATGAAAAATACCTAGTTGCATTCAGATATTTGAACTCTGCTATCCTGTCACCCATACAGATCTTTTTGAAGCTTGTTTCTTTCATCTAAAGCCAGTTTGCTCTGCTTTGTATCATCTGCAGTCTTGTGGCCTTGTGTCATTTGCAGCCTGTGGTGCTTGCTGATACCTCTGTCCATAGTGAATGGATGCATTAAAAAAAATGAAGTGGGCATTAATGAATATTCTTTGAGTTTGGTCATTCAATCAACTGTAAGCCCATCAAGTATCACTTAATCCATTTTATGAAGGGAAATATTGTAAGGCATTATTTGCAGAGGTCCAGGAACACTTACATCAGCATTATCCAGATCTATTAAACTAATAAAGCCATCAACTGGGGAAAGAAGGTTAATCTGGCACAATTTGTTTATAGTGTGCTGGTAATGCTCACAAATATCCTGCCTGATTATTTCTTTGAAACATTGCCCAGTCTAGACATCAGGCTGACAATCTGTAGTTTCCTGGGTACTTCTCCTTCTTCTCCTTTTTAAAGATGATTGTGAGAGACTGTGGGGTGGCTTGGAGAAGAAAGACAAGAAATAGCAGGCGAGCCAGTTGTCAGCTTATTTTATAAACAACTCAGCTTTGCTACAGAGAAATCTATGAGAAAGCATTTCAAAGTATTCAAAGAGATTTTGCCTTAATGAACCCTCTATAAATGATATTGGGACAATCCTATTACAGTTTCTGGATTCTGTATTTACCCCAACTGGCCTTAAGAATACCTTACTTGACCCCACTCCTAAAGTTGGGCTCCCAAAAACTGGAAGGGAGTAAATTTTGTGGAGATTGACAATGGCAATGGAATTTATTTTTTATTTTTTTATTTGATTTGTCAATCGCTTACAAGATAATAGATATAAGTATAAACATAGTTATGAATACATGAAATTGATACATATAAGAAAAATAAAAAGAAACAATAGGACAGGGACGGTAGGCACTTTGGTGCATTTATGCACGCCCCCCCCCCACAGACCTCTTAGGAAAGGGGTGAGGTCAATAGTAGACAGTCTAAGGTTAAAGTTTTTGGGGTTTGGGGAAGAAACCACAGAGTCAGGTAGAGTATTCTAGACATTGACCACTCTGTTGCTGAAGTCGTATTTCCTGCAATCAAGTTTGGTGTGGTTAACCTTGAATTTGTATCTATTGTGTGCTCTTGTATTGTTATGGTTGAAGCTGAAGTATTCATTGACAGGTAGGACATTGCAGTGTATGATTTTATATATTATACTTAAATCGGACCGAAGGCGGCATAGTTCTAGGTTTTCTAGGTCTAGAATTTCAAGTCTGGTGGCATAAGGTATTCTGCAACAAGTAGAGGAATGCACAAGTACTTCTTGTGAAATATTTCTGGACTTTTTCAACTGCGTTAATATCAGATATGTAATGTGGGTTCCAGACTGATGAGCTGTATTCAAGTATTGGTCTAGCAAATGTATTGTATGCTCTAGTTAGTAGTGTGATATTACCAGAGAAAAAGCTACATAGGATTAGGTTAACAACTCTTAATGCCTTTTTGGCTGTGTAGTTACAGTGGGCTCTAGCACTTAGATCATTAGAGATGAGTACTCCAAGGTCCTTGACAGAGTTTGGATCATCAACAAGGTCTTGACTATTCAGCTTGTATTTTATTTTCTGATTTTTTTTTTTGCCAATATGTAAGACAGAGCATTTATTTGTCGAGATTTGAAGTTGCCATTTATTTGACCATTCTGATACATAGTCGAGGTCTTTTATGAAGGGTAGCAGTATTTTCTGTGGTGTTGAATAGCTTTACATCATCAGCTATTCAACACCACAGAAAATACTGCAAATTCTCTCTTCTCCAGTCTTCTGGAACTTCACTGGTCCTGCAGGAGTTCTCAAAGATTACTTAGAACGGTTCTGTGATTCACTAATTCGTATGGTTCCCTGGGATGCAACCCATCTGGCCCTGGAGGATTGGATTCATTTTAATTAGTTAAGTTCCTTCCCCTTGTCTATCTAAGCCACAGCTTCTTGTTCTTCCAGCAATATAATCACTATTAGATAGGACTCCATTTCGCTTTGATCTGTATCTATCTGGTATATTATAGAAAACATATCACAGTTTTCATGGCTGTTTTCATTTGGAGCATCCAACAGGTAGTTTAACAGAATAAAAAAAAAATAACAGAGTTGAAAGGGACCTTTTAGATCATCTAGTCCAGCCCCCCCGCCCAAGCAGGAGACCCGACGCCATTTCTGACAGAGGGCAGTCCAGTCTTTTCTTAACTAGTTCTTGACTTACGATCCACATTTGAGCCCCAATTTTCCATTGCTAAGCAAGACAGTTATTAACTGAGTTTTGCCCCATATTGCAATCTTTTTTGCCAGAATTGTTATGTGAATCACTGCAGTTGTTAAGTTAGTAACACGGTTGTTAAGTGATTCTGGCTTCCCCATTGACTTTGATTGTCAGAAGGTCACAAAAGTTCTGCATGCTGCAACCGTCATAAATACATGACAATTGCCAAGCATCCACATTTTGATCACGTGACCATGGGAATGAGGCATTGGTCATAAGTATACAAAATAGTCGTGTCACTGTTTTCAATACCATTGTAACTTTGAATGGTCACTAAATGAATGGTTTTAAGTCAAGGACCAGTTGTAATAGAACTTGGCTTTCAAGTCAAGCAGTGTTGTTTGTTTTATAGCTTACAGCATGTAATGCATATCTTTGATGCGGCATTCAGAACTTTTTTTTTGATCTGTAGTCCTTTTCGTTTTTACTTTGCAATATTTTGTGGACATGTTTGGCTTTCACTTACGTAAATTAAGTTCAATTTATCTGAAAGTAAGATCAGAGTCAACAATTTTTTTAAAAAAATGAAATCTTTGCTCATTTTATAGTCTTTTTTTTTTTAAATTGTGCAATAAACTGCATAATGAACAGACACTATCTGTGTTTCCAGATTAAATTACTGTCTGGCTCTATATGAATACATGAACGCTTGTAATTTAGTGTGATTTTTCAGGATATGTACAACTGTTATCAAGACAAATTGTTCTCTTGACTCCCAAGAAATATATGAGCAAGATAAATCTGCATATCTCTTAAAATGTGTCATTTCAGGGATATTTTTCTTGGAGACAGGTGAAGCAAAGTAATTGTAAATGCAAATAGATTTAGATTTTCAGAATCACCATACGTAGAACAGGCTGATTATCTGAATGCAACAGAATGGAAAAGTAACATCAGATCTGGCATTTCCAAGTACTGGTTTTCAGCAGTTGACTTAACTGACTGTCTAAAATGTGTTGTAGGTGCAGTAAATTACTGCAGTGTAGTAATAGCTATTGTTCTGGATCAGGAATATACATTTTTGTGGTTGAGGATCAAATTTCCTCTTTGAACTGCATGCCAGGATTCTACCATTTTGAATTTAGTTAATTAAATGTTATGAACCGATATTCTTAAAAAAATTTAAAAGTTGTAATATTCCTGTTCTGTATACTAACATTCCCTAGTAATTGTTGGAGAACCTTGAGGAGTAGCTCTGTTTATATGTATCAGCTCTATATCCTCTTGCTCAGATATAAATTCTTCTGCCTAGCACCATCCTCAAGAAATCTTTAGGACACAATACCCCTGTTTTGCTCACTGAAATGGATCACGGGAGGAAGAAATGTTGTACAAGCTTCAAAACTGATGTAGATTGGTCTAATTCATATCATTTGATTCTGTGACAGGGAGATAAATTTAGTTCCAAATACTGTATCCCCAATTTTATTTGGGACTAAATGAAATATATGTGGTCAGTTCAAACCATTCTTTAATATGTCGACTGTCTTTCAAGTATTTATGATGAACATAAAATCCTAGAGAGGCCCCTTTGATGAAATGTAGTTTGCTGCTCTCATAAAATGTAAGTAAAAGGGTTCACAGAAGACTTCCTACTAAAGAAAGCAGCTTACCTTACAGAGACCTTACAAAGGAAAGGGAGGAAGAGAAATGGGAATCAGAGGACGGTTGAAGGGAATAGACAAGTTAGGGAAAGAATGCAGAACATGGCTTTTGATGATTTTTTTTTCTCCTAGCAGTTATGGTCAGAGGGGACTGTTGTATCTGAGGTAGGATGGTGTTGCATTTGCTTGTAAGTTGGCCCTTGGCATAGGATATCATAGAAAGAAAAATCCAGTCCAGTTCCAAGCTAAGAGAAAAATGCTGGAAATATAATGGAGGCTGGCTACAAGGAAAAAAGGTCTCTATTTATTTGGTTTTCCAGAAACTTCAGTGACAGCAGCATGTTTCTGGGGTGGCTGACAAAATGGCTGAGTGAGTGGATGGATTTTTATAGGATTCTGGGGTTTGGTGATTGAAATACTCCAGGGGGGTTGTGCAAGGTCCCCTTGTGTCTTTTGCTATTTCAATGGTGGTGGGTTAATCCTGTTATGTCCTAAAGGCCATGCCCTGTCCTTAAAATTTGGGTGGGGGGATGTACATTCTTAATCCCATCAGCTCCAGCCTTCTGTGGGAGCTTGTGGCTGAAGGCCTTTTTTTTAATGAACAGATCCCCAATCTTTCTGAATGGATACAAAATCTCCAAAAGACCTGTCTCTTTTTGCTTGGCTCTTTTCCTATAACAGGAAGACTGGGGCTTCTTTCTGTCTTTGTTAAGATTGTTCTCCATTTCTCCTTTGGGGAAATATAATCTTCTGCCTCTTTTAATATCCCCCAAAATATTTCATTCTCTGGTGGTGGTGGTGATGGTGAGTTTCCCACAATATGCTGTGCTGTTAGACCAGGAAAGAAGAAAAACCAGAGAGGGGTGTGTGTTGTTAGAATGGAGCAATTGGAAGCATTCTGAGCCACTCTTTGATCTTCTTTACCATAGAGATGTGTCAAAGAATTTCTTTCTAGAAATCATTATTTCTAGAATAATCTATGGTTTCCTGCCTGATTCCATTCATTTTTTTTTACCCTGGTCTTTTGCCAGCTTCTGAGTCTCCATGCACACCAAAGTTGGTCTTGCCCTATTTTTGTAGAGTTAACTTGCTAACATACTGAGTTCAACCCTCTTTGAAGTAATTCCTTTGCAATATTGTGCTGTGTTGAAAAATGTTACATACAAGCAAAGCTTCTCCCTAAAAGCAGCTGAAAGTGGCTTCGCTTCGCATAAAGGGAAAGGAGGCGGGGGAATTCCGAATGGAGCAGTTGGCAACGTTCCAAGTCCGCTTCTCCAATAAGATTTATTGGGGGTTTATTTTTTTTTGGAATTGGTTTCTGCAGCCCCTGGTCTGATGCCGGCCATTTTCAAACTTTCATTTCCTGTTCGTCACCCCCAGAAATTTGGGGCAATTCTTTTTGAGTTCAGGAGAATTATTCTGCTGAGATGCTCCTTTAAATAATTTTTTTAGCATAGTCTGCTGGGTTGGAAAGAATAAAAACAGTGGAAGGAAAAAAAATCCATATAAAGGGAAGGGAAGATAATGGTAATCCTCATGATGAAATTAATCGTTCTGCAATCAAACAGGGAGGAGAGAATTTGCTGAGGTGCCTCTTTGAGGAGAAATTACTGGTATCATGTGCTCATTATTCGTAAGATTTTTTCAGTAAAACTTTTGTTAGAAACATAAACACTGATAGCAGACAAAGACCTACTGGTCCATTGAGTCTGCCCTTTTGAGTATTTTTTTTGAATCTTTTTTATTTATTATTTTGTAATTATTAATTTTTATTAATTGTATTATTTTATTGTATGTATGTATATATGTATGTATTTATGTTGGGTGATAGATGTGTTTATCAGAAGCTGTTTAAATTCAGTTACTGAGAATTGTCCCACTACCTCTGCTGGAAGATAGTCCCAAACTCCCACTCCCCTTTCTATATAATACTTATTAACATTAGTTTTCAACTTCTGTCAGTATGATTCCTACTCTATTCAGTATTATTCCAACTAAGTGGTCCTTTGAGTAAGTAAAAGGACTCCACCCAACATTTAGGGTACTATAAGATCAGGAAAAGAATGAATAAGAAAAGGAAGAACATCAATACAAAATTAAATGTCTGGAGAGAGAAAAAAGCAGGAAGTAAAGAGAGAAATAAAACCTTCTAGCTTTTCTGTGGTGTCTGAGAAGACTGAAATAATCCATAAAATTATCAACCAAGTCTGACTCTAATCAAAATCTGAGCTCAAATAAATCAGCTGGGCAGTCAGCTGCCTGCTGAGGCTCACAGACACTCCACTATTTTAATCTTGTATTAGTTTTCTTCCAGAAGCCAGATTATATATTTATTAAATGAATAAATAGATGGACCAAATGATTGATGCTGTCAAGCTCTTTATTTTTAAAAGAAGGATACTGCATTGGTGAACTTGAGGTTAAATGATATTAATATATCTTTCCTTGCAGGATAGATTGGGAAATGGCTTCAAAATGCACTATAAAGGCATGACAACGTCTGCCAAAATTGGTTGAAGTAAACAATAAGCCAGCAATTTTAGTTATTTTAGCACAAGCTAATAACAGTCAATTTAGTTTTCTTCACTTCCTCACTTTCCCAGTCTAAGCTTATTACTGCTTTTCTTTAAAAAAAAGTCTGCATGAAATATTTATATCTGTAAACACATCTTTTAACCAATATCATTTTTTCCAGGTGAATTTCCTCATCTAATGGAGCTTTGTGCCCAATTTCCCTAATAGATGTATTTTTATGCTTCCTTTTTTTAAGTTTGAACTTCAGTTTGAAATGTGAAATACTGTTCTATCTGTATGTATTATTCTAGTTTGCATATAAGAAGTTTGAATTTAATACACTGATATGTGAACTGGACAAATTTCTTGCCAGAAATTTACCCAGGAAAGAGCTTCCTAAAACATTATAGATTATAAAAGGACTGTAGGTAGCAAGTTTGACTATATAGTATTAGTGATATGATGTCCAGATTTTTATTCTGATGATTGATCATCCATAGGGCATATTCTCTAAGTGTTTTTGTCCGTGACAGATTATAAACATACATTATAAGATGTAATTTATAAGATGTTATATCATTTACAAAAATCATAAAATTTTCCTGGCTCTTACTCACTCTCCCTATTTAGGTAAAGATCACTAAAATGATCATTTTCAGACCAGTTCCTGAAATAAAACTTATAGGGTAATTGATTTGAATTGAATTTCTGTGTTCCAGTAGCCTTGTACAGAATTGTAGTCTTCCAGTCTCTTTAAAGTCCTCCTCTATACATATATCACTATACACCACTCTGAGGAAGATAGGCAATTAAGAAATATGAAATATAAATATATTTCATGAGATATGCAGAACATGGGTATGAGTGACAGATCTTCTCTATCATAGTTTGTGTAGCCGCAACTTACTTCAATTCTGCAAACAAGTTGCATCTGTTTTACTTCAATGTGTGTTTGGTCCCAGCTGTCTCTAGATATTTATACTAGACTTTATCTTGGGATAATTTGAGTTGATTTTTATTTTTTATATTATTTTGATCTAGCTATTTTATTTTAGTTTTTATTTCATGCAGTTACCACTGACAGCCCTTTGGAATTCAAACAATTACAACTACTGTAAATAAAATGACAAACGAATATAGAAACCACAAGTCATTTGTTCATATTTACGTTCATTTACCTAACTTCAAAGGAGGGAAAAACTCATGGACAAACATATAGAGTAAAACAGGCAAACAAAATGACTACATTGAGGCTACCAGTGATGGATTGTGTGTTCACATATGGATAAAATTAGTTCTTCAAACCCTCCTAGAACAGATAAAGAATGTAATGTAAATGTTTACTATAATCAAAATTGCTTTGCTATTTTTGAAAATCAATTTCACTTCTAAGTAAACATGTAGCATTATCTTAAGGATAAAAACCGAATTGGCATGCTATCATATGGCATGCCTCTGGTGACTATTATAGAAGGAGGAGGAATTTCATATTTTCCAAATCAATTGGATTCTCATTTATAAGCAGTGTTGCTTTTAAGATAGCCCTATTAAGATAAGTTCCCAATGGAACAAACTTACCATTCATCAAGCCGATATAAAAGTTATGCTGCTTGTTATAAACTTAAATCTGGAAAATTAAAACAAATTCTCTAACTGGCAATTGGACTTTCTGATTGAAAAATGAAAGAGAATTTTCTCAAATTTCTGAGACTTCAGTTTAAATTGTGTATATGTATTTTATGAGTTTATGACAAAAGTTATACAAAACAAAACATTCATTTCACTCCCACTCCAAATGCACAATTTAAGTTCAGCTAATCTATCCAAATCTATTGCTACTTCTGATAAATAATTTTAAATACATACAAAATACATGTATTCATTACATGTATTAAATACATGTATTCAAATTCAGTATAACCATTCAAGATATACCAGTTTTTCAAACCAAAGAACAGTAAATTATTGTTTCCAGACATTCTTGAAATTGACCAAAGAACAAATTTTGACAACTTAATATAGCCCCAAAATACTAATTTTGATTTAAATCAATTGATATTATACCCAGAAAAGGGTCTGCTCTAGTCATTATTTTTGGCATAGAAAACTCAAGTTATTCAATTATTATTAACTTCAGAAAATGTATTTCTCCATGCTACACTTAGGAGACATTTCCAATAATAATTTTTCTCTGATGCTTATTCTAGAGAGGATACTTTGTATTGGAATTGTATTTGGAAAATAGGCAGATTTTGGATATCAATCCCTCTCCCATTACTTAAATTCAGTTTTTTAAAGAGTGATATTGCTTCAACCAGTGGGTGTTATTGGAAAAGAACTGGAGTCATTTTTGGAGAACATATTCTTCTTGAAACACTTTGGAGAAAACCAGCTTAAAACATATGGTTTTTATTTTAGATCAAATGTTTTTTTGTGTGTTTGATTTAGATTGTCACAACCATTTATTTGTATCACAGGAACAATAATTTGGGGAGGTGGTTTACATAATCTCCGCTTTGCTTGCAATTGCATGAGAAACCATCATAAAGTATTCTGAATTATTTGCAGTTGGTTGGTATTTTAAAGTGTTCACTAAAATGATGAACAGCTTCAGTTGCAGGACGCTCATCAATATGAGGAATTCAGGTTACATATTCTTAATCTATTTGGCTTCTACAGTAAGCTGAAGGAATGAAAAACTGTATTAAGTTGTTTCAGGGTGTGTGTTTAAATTGATTTATGAGCTCAAAGATGTTGAAGAAATGCATTTAGTGATTTGAAACGAATCTTTCTCTATCCTACACCTACTGATTATGAGATCATTTGGGGTATGTTGGGAATTAACATTAAATTATCACTTCGTTTTTCATTTCAGGCACTGTGGTACTTCATCAGACATATTTCATTCAGTAGAGAAATTGTTGTTTTCAGTAAATAAAATGAGTTCATCTCTTGGTCTCCATTTATTTAAAACAATTTTATATTGCCCTTCATCTCAAATTTACAGGCAGTACTGAACGTAAAAATAAATACTGTAAACTTTCAAATGCTGTTATATTTTGGTTCATTCTAACAACCAAACTACAAGCAAAACAACAACCAATTATGTTTGTTTCTTATTTTATATAAAATTGGGTTTAGGGTACTCTAACTTATGACCCAAAGAGAATGTGGGATAATAGTTACTTAAACTAGGTAAGATTTTTAAACCTGATCTGCTCCAGTTACTTTAATTATAATTGTGACCAACCCAAACAATCAATTGCTTGAGATGATGGGAACTATAGTCCAATGTATTCGAAATACACTTTTGTTTTTTTTCCTCCATAGTATTTCATATAGCAGAAGTGAATGGGATTTAAAGAGAAGTACCTCGAGAAAGGGAACATAAGAAAATTAGGCAAAGAAAAATTTCACCTTCGTAAATCACACACATTGATCTTAAAATTAGGAGAGAAACAACATTTTATGTGTGACTTTCTATTCCTCAATTGATAATTGTTAGATGCATTTGTAATCCGACTTCAGAGAAATGCATTGTGTTTGAAATGTTGGGAAAAGAAATAACAACACAGTTCCGTGGGTGCTATTCTGAAAAATAGCCACATTCTTGTGGGCTGGTATATACTGTGCACAGGTAAGTACAGTGCATTTAGAAAGTATTGAGGTCCCCTTCGCTTTTGTTATGCTGCAGCCTGATTCTACAGATGTTGAAATTCTTTCTCTCATTAACCTACACTCAGTACTCCTTACTGACAAAGTGAAAGCAGAATTTTAGAAATGACATAACAAAATTGACAAAAGTGAAGGGGGTCTGAATGTACTGTGCAGACATTAGAAGGGGATAATTGTAAATTTGAAAAGGCATTCTGTGGTGCATATAACTTTCATATCTTAGTAAATACTTACACACCCTGTAATACCTTCTCCAACTGCAGGTTCTTTAGATGCTGGAATTATGGATTCCAGAATTCCCAGAAAGTAAGGGGATTCTGGGAAAAAAGCTGGCTTGAATGGTATACACTTGAAACATAGTTTGTGTGCAGACATCACCAAGTAAAAGCACTGTGAAGTGTTATACAAGTCTGATATATACCTATATATCTCTATCTCTTTATCTTAAATTGTTAAATGAGATTTGTTAAGTGAGCTTTGCCCTAATTTACAACCTTTCTTGCCACTGTTTTTAAGTGAATCACTGCAACTGTTCCATTAGTAACACAGTTGTTAAGTGAATCTGATTTCCCCATTGACTTTGCTTGTCAGAAGGTCGTGAAAGTCATGATGTTGGGACACTGCAACCATCATAGGAGTCAATCACCAAGCATTTGATTTTGATCACATGACCATGGGGATGCTGCAATGGTCATAAGCAGGGGTGGGATTCAAATTTTTTAACAACCGGTTCTGTGGATGTGGCTTAGTTGGTGGGCATGGTTTGGTGGTCATGTGACTGGGTGGACATGGCTTGGTGGTCATGTTATTGGCTGGGCATGGCCAACTCAATATCACTCACATCGAGGCACGCATCTCCTCGCCTGGCCTCTCATGTCTGTGGGGATGTTGCAACAGTCATAAGTGTGAAAAATGGTCATAAGTCACTTTTTTCAGTGCCTTTGTAACTTTGAATGGTCACTCCACACAAGCAAAGTACCAGCAAAGGAGGGAAAAACAATTCCAGAGAAGTTCCTGAGACAGGAAGTCTAGTCCTGCCAAGAGTGTAATAAGGGTTAACAGAGGGGCAGTTTCTGTAAGCAACATCAGACTGTTTCCTTCCTGCCTTCCTTACAGGATTAGGCCAATAATTTCTTCTAACAACCAGTTCTCCAAACTGCTTAGAATGTTAACAACTGGTTCTAGTGAATAGGTGCGAACTGGTAGAATCCCAGGCCTGGTCATAAGAGTGAAAAACAATCATGTCACTTTTTTCAGTACCTTTGTAACTTTAGATAGGCACTAAATTAAGTGTTGTAAGTCGAAGACTATCTGTTCTTGGGATTGTTTCAGTATAATACAGAGACACGGATCTCTATTCCACAAATATTGGGTTTAAACTGGAAGATGCCAGGATATCAGAGTCTCAGAAAGATTACACATCCTTCTAATCTCTCAGATTAAATTAAGCCAACCATTTTCATTCACTGTTTGCTAATATACTACTCAACTTTGAAGACAAACAGCTTTGCACTTGCTCAAAGTCACTGCTTATGAGGGGATGTGAAATATAGTTTCATAAACAAAAATACCCAACAATTTTATAGCTTAGAATTCCAGTTGTATTAATATTGTATTGTATTGTATTTACAGCTGTGCACCTAGCAGCTAGTTGCTAGGAGGATGGTTTGAGAAATAAACTGAGGAGGAGGGAGGAAAAGGGAAGGTTAGTCTGAAGATATTGATCGCATGACACATTGAACCATTACTAACAGCCGTGTTTTAGTTGAACATATTGTGTAAACTCAACCCCTACAGTTAATTTATGATTCAGTGAGTCATGCACACCCAAATCATGAAATAAATCGTGCTTAAACTAAGCATGAGTAAGCATATTGTGTTGACAATGAAAATATTAAAGAGGCGAATAACTTCTGTCTTTTAGGATTGACTATCAACATTAAACGACCCCATGGCCAGGAAATATGCCACAACCAGCACATGACACAGTAGGAATAAAAGTCTTGGAAAAACTATTGAAATGTTAAAATGTGTCTATCCCTACAAAGATCAGAATTGTGCAGGGAAGGGCTTTATTTGTCATTCTTTAGGGAAGTGAAAGATGGGCTTTGAAGTAACAGAATATTCATGCACCTTTGAACTCCAGGGTTAGAGGGAATGCCATATGCAGCTTAGAAACAATTGGCTCATAGAACAAAGCAGTTCAGAATTCTCATGTAAAATACAAATGACCAGGGTGAGATTGTCATATTTGGACATGTGAAGGCCTAGCACTCTAAAAAAAAAAAAGTTTATAAAGTTGGGAAAAGCTGAAGGAAAAAGAAGAGGACCTGCAGTATGATAAATTATAGCCACAATGTGTGACTTTTGGAAGAACTGAAGGATAAGGTTGGAGACAAATCATAGAACATAGAATAATAGAGTTAGAAGGGTACCACAGATATCAAACTTGTGACATTATGTTGCCATCACGTGACATTTTGCAATGTTTTTTTCCCTTCGTGGAGCTGGGGTGGGCATGGCCTGCATGTGATGCATCCAGCCCTGTGGGCTGCCAGTTTGATACCCCTGCAGCCTATGCCATTTCAGATAAATGGTTGTTCAGTCTCTTTTTGAAAGCCTTCAGTGATGGAGGCAAGCTATTCCACTGACTGAGTGCTCTCAACGGTAGGAAATTTCTCCTTAGTTCTAGGTTGCTTCTCTACTTGGTTAAGTTTCATTCAAGTCTATGTGGCTGCTAAGAATCAACATCACCTTTGTGGTACATGATTAGGTACCAAAATCTGTCAATAAGCATGTCTCATATCCATTGACCCAAGACAGCAAAGTTTCCTGGCTAAGTAAGCAGGAATTGAAAACCTGCGCCCTTCTAGATATCACTGAATTATAACTCCCCCAAGACCAAGCTAATGTGTCCAATAATGAAGATTGCTGACACTTATAAATCAGCAGTATCTGAAAGTCCACAAGAGCCTCTATTTTCTAGTTTTCCTCCTTTTTAATGGTTTATCATAATTGTCATCAGCTGCAATCAGCATGACCAACCCAGATGTAAACAAAGCATCTGGAAAGAACATTGATTGCAGCAATCCCCTCCAATTACCATTTTGCCTAATCGTTTTATGTTTTTCTTTTTAAATCCAAAAGGGGAGCATTTTTTCCTCCTTCCCTCAGAAAAGCAGTGGTGTCCAAGAGAGCAAGTTAGAGGATTGGCAGTTAAACAAGACCTCAGCTCACCTAGTCAGATTTACTCTGAAGAACTAAAACTGGGAAAGTGACTGGAATTTTACTCTCAAGTGCACTCAGCCCCGGGCCCCTTCTTATAGCTGGAGAAGCCGCAAATTGAAAGCACACCTGGGAGAATATTTTGCGTTCTCAAGAACAGCCGGACTCAAAGGATGAGTAAAAAAACCTTTTATTGTCCCCCCCCCCTCCCAAAAAAAACCCCGGGCTGCTTTCAGGATCGACTTCAGACCAGGCAAGAGATTGTAATGTAGCCAGACTTTCTCCGACGCTGAGAAACCAGTCCGAGGATGCGACGGTTTCCTTTTGATCTGCAACAAAAACCCGATTCGGATTTTCCGCCCTCCCGCCGTTTCTCAAGGCAAAACAAAAAAACAAACAAAAAAAAGAGCTTCAGTTTGACGCACTCCGATCCTATACCTCGCTGGGATCTTGTTTTTGCATCTGGCCGGGTTGCAACCGCACAGCCCTGAAGAGATGGCTGCTTCCCAAAGGCTGGCTTTTCCCTACGCCGGTTGAGCATCCCACCTGCTCCCACCCATTCCCGAATAGCGGCGACTGGGGAAAAAAAAATAAAAAAAAAAGTGAAAGCGGCCAAGGAAGGAGAAGGAGGCGCGTATCGAGGGGCTCCTCCTGCGCTCGTACCTCTCGCGCCGAGGCGTTTTCCCCGCGCCTCTTTTCCCTCCAGTTGCTTGATCGGGTCACCCCAGCGTAAGAAGGGCTGCCGCCGGGCGATGCTTACTCCGGGAAATGCCAGCCTCTCTTGAGCTCCAACGCGATTTGGCGGCAACGGCTCCTTGCTTTCGTCGAGGAGGAGGAGGAGGCGACGGCTAGGAAAGAGTTAAACACCGGCCCTTCGGGGTAGCGAAGCGAGCGAGCAGCCGTGGAATTGCTGGCTGACTCCGGGGAGGGGGGAAAAAAAAAAGGAAGAGAAGGCTGGTTGCGACGCTCCAACTACAGAAGACTCGTTGATCCGCTTTATTGCATGCCTATTGTCTTATTTTGCTTTGGCCCCCGCCCCCCTCTTTCTCTCTCTCTCCCCCCCCCCATCCCCTCCTCCGAACCCTCCCATCCCCTTCTGCGGGACTTTCGCGTCGCGCGTTCAAGCCTCGGAAGGAGCCGCTCGTGCACACGCGCGCCCGCCCATCCTCACCTAAAAAAAAAAAAAAAATCCAGGCTCGCTTGGCTCGTTAGATGCGATTGCTCGGCGCCGCCGTTTCCTTCTGCACCGGAAAGTTTCCTCCGCCTTCAAGCAGCATCTCTGCAAGCGGACCGCGCTGCAAAAGCTTTGGCGAGAAGCGTTTTTTTCCTTGGGGCGCGTCAGAATTTCGGCTTGGGGGTCTTTTTTCCAAAAGAAGAGGAAGAGGATACGCTGGAGTAGGAGAGACAAATTCCCCCTTCCTTTTTCTTTCTTTCGTTCTTTCTCTCCCCTCCTTTCTTGAAGGATTGTCGGATAACAAGGAAACGGCTCTCGATCAGGGAAGCCTCTAATTTCATTCTCTGCCGCCGCCACCACCAACACCACCATCCCTTGCCTTTTTTGTTTGTTATGTTTGTTTTTGAAACGACCATTCCTCCTGCAGGATTTATTTGTGGAAAATAACCAACTAAAGAGAACCAAGCCAACTTGGAAAGCGGGGAGACCCACGCCTTGCTTCTCTCCCATCCGCCCCAACCCTCGTCCGGGTGGGTTTCCAGTGTCAGGATCGCTCTCTGGGTTTTGCCTTTATCCATTTTGCCTCCTCCGTGGCCGATATCCAAAGGAACTGTGGAATTAGGAAAGAAGCCGATCACCGATCGCGCGCGCGCGTGTGTGTGTGTGTGTGTGTGTGTTGTGTGTGTTTGTGCGACACCCAGCTTGGTTCTGTTTCACACGGCGCCGAGAAGGATTCAGGCGGCGGGCAGGTAAGGGAAAAAGAGAAGCTGCCGTTCCCCTTGGATTTCCCTCCCCCCCCTTTTTTCCCCCGCTTTAAAAGGCACCTTGCATTGGATTCCTGCCTTCTCCTTCAAAAGTCCATCTCTGGGCGCCTCCTTGCCGTTTCTTCACCGCCAGCCCCGTTTTGGTTCCGAGGAGAGGGAAAGTTACTGGCCCCGTAAAGGAGGACCCAGAATTCGCCGACGGAAAGGAGGCGAAAACGGCTGGATGGAGACAGAAGGGGAGGGAGCCCGCACCCCTCCTTTTTACAAACAAAAAAAAAAACCCAACCAAACAAACCCCCAAACGCACTTTAGGGTTGTTGAATTTCGGCTGTGAATGTTTGGCGCGTTTTCCCTCGGCGCCTTCGGTACGCGGCTGCAGAGTGCGGGGTGGGGTGGGGTGGCGCAACCCACCCTTGGCGTGCTTTTTAAGGGGCAGCGTGGGTGGGTTGAGGAGGGCGGGAAGGTACCGTGGCCCTGTTTCCAGCGGCTCCTAAAGTCAAACGCGGTTGTCTGTGCAGGGATTGCGCTCCGGAATGGGGGGGGGGGGGGGGGGGGGTGTCGTTGCGGGTCTTTTTTTGTCCGCTAGAGGTTCCCCGGGAGCGCGGGATTGAAGAACGCGGAGGGAGAAACACTCCCCCTCCGCGGAAAATAGGGTTCGTTTCAGCCGCACCTCGGGGAGAGCGGCGCTCAAAGCGTGGGGTCTCCAAGGCTTTCTCTATCTCCTGCCCCCTTCCTTCTTGGCGCTTTCATATTTCTGACTTGAGGGGTGGAGGAAGATGTGCGTGCGCGTGTGTGTGTGTATAGACAACGAGCTTTGTGCTCTCACTTCTGTGCTTGGCTGTGGAAAGCTCGCTGTTTTCATGGGGGGGGGGGGGAGATGGGGTCGGAGGTAAACCCCATCTATAGTCGGCATTTCTCTCAGGTTCTGACCAGAGAGGCTGCTTAACGTTTTAGAAACAGTGGCTTAATTTTAGGTGTATTTCATATGTCTTTTGCTGTAGGTGATATTTTTTTAATTTTTCTCAAAGAGCATTTTAGGATGACCCATTTATTTATTTATTTGAGCATGGTGGAAGATACTTGGAATGTGAGGAGAGAGAGAGAGTTTGGTTTTACTCCCTAGCTGTCTCTTTGCAGTGAAAAAACAAATGTGTGTAGACATCCAACACATAGGGTTTTGGAACAGATGGGCAGTTTGGTGGATGGTTTTTAAAAATCCTCCGCACATTTAATTTTTTCTTTTAAAATTAGAATATTCTTTCTGTGATCTTGATTCTACTGGTCCAGCCCCTTGTTCGTTTTCTACCACAGAAACGTTGTGATGTTTATGCTATCCGCACTTAGGGAGTTTGATTAAACCCTTTCTGATTTCTTCATCCATTCTCAGAAGCCCTCAAATGCATTCCCAATGTGGGCTGAATAGCATCCAAGAATGAAATTGGATATGGTAGAATCAAGCATAGTATAAAGGAAAGCCTTGTGTCCTGAATGGGCAATAGCACTCATGGGAAAGAGCATGAGTTAAGTAAATTCCGAAGAATCTTCAGCTTGTAACCAAATGTTGGCATATTGTCATCAGTCATTGAAAGCCTTTATTTCTTCTGGTTATTCTGCCACGAAGCTCTAGTGGCAAAAAGCTGTTGGCGCTTTTTTTTTTTTTGCTTTGCTTCCAAGTAAGAAAGAAAATGTGGGTTCCAATGTCCAATATTATGTCTCTCTGTAGTTTTCATTTCTCTGCCAGAGAATCACTGTACTAATATTTAATGAATCGTTTAGGATTGCCAGGAAACCCCAAATGAAAACCACTAATAGAGATGGCAAGAAAAAAAAAGGAGCCCCTTCTCCAGAGGGCTTGACTTCCTTGTGTCTAGACACAAGGTGGTAGGGTCAGTTAAAATGATCCAGGAGTCATTAACTTGGGAAAAACAAACTGATTTATTAATCCAGTTGTAAAAGTTGTGTGTATGTATAGATGCACATCCACATGTGCACATATATACTGTGTTATGTAGCATTGCCAAAAGCCTTATTTTCACTTACATCAAGACCAGAAATTTGCTTTATTATAGCTAAATATGCTTGATAGGTTACGGTGCATGGATGATGCCTGAAGATTATAATCTTGGAGATTCCACATGTGAACAAGGCTCAGCGAATGACCTATGAATGCAGTTATCTAGGATTGTAGTATTACTATAGTAATAATGATCAGGATGATTATTTTAAGATGATATATTTCTAGTATGTCATCTGATTCATGTGTGTTATATGAAATACCATGCCTGCTTACAGCTCATTCTAACATATGAGGGAGGCTAATATACTCTATAAAAACTGATCTTTTTCTGGGTTAAAGGTTTAATTGATACTAACTTATAAGTATAGCACATCTTCATAGCATATCTTAGTATGGAAAAGGTTTTAGTAAAGACAAATGCTGTCCTTGATATATTTGATGTACATTGTGATCAGGCTAGCTTAATTTTCAGCCAGTAGTTTCAGCCAATCAGGATTGAAAAGCTTTTTAAGTTTCTGAGAATCCTTGTGAGTATAATTTTATATGCTGTATAATAATTGCATTATTGATTGCCTTTATCAGAAAGCTGTCTGGTATTTTCTGATAAAAGACTTAAAGACAGCAGCAGATGAGCTGAAGTAAGTTTTGTGACTTACTTTCTTACTGCAACATTGCTGGAATAGTTGTGCCAGGGCCTGAGATGCTTTCCCCCCACCCTTTTTTAAAGCTCAATTTTATTTGAAATTTCACTGGATCATTTTTATACAAATTATAGCTAAACTTTGAATGGCTTGCCACAAAACTAGAAAGATAGGGAGGGAAGGGCAGAAAAGGCAGTTTCATTTTGATTCAACATTTTAAGTGTCCTAAAGGTGTGAAATTTGTCATGTGGAGAGAACTATACACAAATATAAAGTATTATTGTTAACAAAGAAAAATTATATGGGCTTTTCTGGAGTGGTTTCAGGGGAAAAAAGAAAACCACATAAATTAGACCTCAAAGCTGCATAATTGGTTCCCTATTGTATGAATGCATAACTAGAGAAAAACTCTGGTAAAGCACAAATTAGGTAGAATGCCAATTTTAGAAGGAAGGAAAAGAATAAGGAAACATGGAATCAATTTCCTGTGCATATTTATTTAATTGTATTTCAGTAAGAATTACTTATCAGAAGTATTCTTACAATGGCAGCTTGAGGGGAAGAGAGCAATCTTTCTAGAAAACAGATCAGCATATGTGTCTTCACCAATGCTCTGCTAAGGCAACACCCATTACAGGGAGCACAATAAGAAAAATGGTCTTTCTGCATAGCAAATGTGAAAAATGGAGGTATATGTATTTCTCAGTGTTATGAGTTGGTTATTAATTATTTTACTTGGCAGAAAAGGACCTTCATTTATCTATGATTTCTTTAAAAAAGCATCTGTCATGTTCTGATATTATCTAAGATCATGGCATTGCTTTTGAATTAATATAATTTCTCTGATTTATCTTTTATTTTGCTATCTTGGTAAATGAATAAGATGCAATATGTTTGTGCTGCTGATGCTTCAGTAAAATGACACATCTCGCTGCATTTATTTTGTGTCTAGACATTCTATGAAAGGTCTCTAGGTGGAAATGTTTTCCTGTGTAGAAAGAACAGAGGAAATACAAACTATAAGAGATGTTCTTCTATGACAGCTAAGCTATCTCTAAGCACTATAATGCATTTAACAGGTACCAGTGAATTAAACTGAACATCCCGGGACAATGTTGTTAAGTTGAAAACTGTAATGGATGTGGTCTTAAGGTTCTCCTAAGACATTTTGTTGTCTGAAGAGAGAGGCAAAATGGAGTGCTCGTCGGTATGCTGGAACCAATCGGACTGGCCACTATTTCCCTCCATGGTTAGTATGTTTTATGGCACTGAGCATAGCAGGCTAACACAAGGCTATGTTTTGTGACATATACCATATAAGGATCTCCACGATTTCTTTCCACTGTAGGATAGCAGCCATTCTCTCATCATTGGTAGGGTTTTTCTTGCATTATCTTCATAGCTGAAGAAAGTTGGTTCCTTGCTGCTAGAAATGCACCTTCATGGTTATTGCTTCATGGAACAGCTTTGCCCTCGGAAGTTGTGGGAGCGCCATCACTTGAGACTTTCAAGAAGAGATTGGACTGCCATTTGTCAGAAATGGTGTAGGGTCTCCCGCTTGGGTGGGGGGTTGGACTAGATGACCTTCAGGGTCCCTTCAACTCTGATTATCTGTTAGCTGCCCGACAGTGAATAGGCACACAGTATTCAATTGAATTGAATACTTTATTTGATCAGGTTTGATTATACACACAAGGAATTTGTCTCTGGTGCATTGTACCTTCAGTGTACATGCAAAGCAACAGAATAATGGTTGTCATCATCATCATCATTCCAATAAGAGGGGGAAGTAAGAAAGATAAGAGGGAATAATAGATAAGGAATAATAATACTACATCTCTTCTACATGGTAAATACATGTAGATAGCCCTGTGAGAATTATGTGTTCAGCAGAGTGATGGCCAAGGGGAACAACTGTCTCTGTGTCTAATTGTTTTGACCTGTAATGCTCCGTAACACCAACCCGAGGAGAAGAGTACAAAACAGTTTATGTCCAGGATGTGAGGGTTCTGCAGATATCTTCTGAGCCCGCCAATATATAGATCTTCAATAGAAGGCAGGCTGGTTGCAGTTGTCTTTCTGCAGTCTTAACTATCTGCTGGAATCTGTACTTGTCCTGTTTGGTTGCTGTACTAAACCAAACAGTTACAGAAGCACAAATGGCAGATTCAATAACGCCTCTGTAAAACGGTTTCAACAACTTCTGGGGCAGTCAGAAGTTCCTGAGTTGAAGAGGAAGAATATTATTTGTTCTGCCTTTTTAGTGCTGTTTCTAATGTTATATATCCATTTCAAATCCTGGGAGGTTATAGAACCCCAAAATCTGAAGGACATTATTGCTGATAGTGTGCTGTCAAATATGGTAAGAGGTGGTAAAATAGAAGGGCTGCTTCTAAAATCCAGTTTTAAAATACAGTTTTAAGTGTATTCAGCTCCAAATTGGTACGGTATGCACCACAGGGTCAGTTGTTCAACCTTCTGCCTGTTTGCAGACTCATCACCATCTGCAAACTTCAGAACTTTAACAGAGGGTTCCCTTGAGGTGCAGTCATTGTATAGAAAGAAAAGAGCAACAGAGAGAGTACACAGCCCTGAGGGGCACCTGTGCTCATTGCCCAGGTTCTAGATGTAATTTTCCCTAACCTCATCTGTTGCTTCCTATCTGTCAGAAAACTGATTACCCACCTAGAAGTATGATGAGTAGGTAAAGTGAGTTGAATCTTTATTAAACTGAGTATATTCCAGATATGCTGGATGAGCTGTTTGGCTATCCTGGGAGACTTTATGGCATTTAGAGAATACCAAAGCTGCATTAGAAGATTGCATGGAGCCAAATTAACATTTATTCACAGACCACAGTTGATGATTTTTTTTATTTAGAGCTGGTTCTATAAATATACTGATTCACACTCAAATGAAATTCCAGAAATCAATCAACCTATGGAATAGCTTGCCTTCAGAAGTTGTGGATGCTGCATCACTGGAGGCTTTCAAAAAGACTGGACAACTATTTGTCTGAAATGGTATAGGGTCTTCTGCTCAAGCAGGGGATTGGACTAGAAGACCTCCAAGGTTTCTTCCAACTCTATTATTCTATGTACTATTTAATCAATATTTTAATTCTTGACCATAATATTGTATAACAAAAACTACACAAACTTACCAGCTATCTTGTGAAACCTTTAGAATGGTGCATATATACACATAAACACTCCCCTCACGCTTTTATAGATTTGAATCATTCTATAGTATATAACACAATAAAACTAAAATAATGCCTAATTAGATGACAATAGTAATTTGTTATTTTTAAAATGATCATTATTATCCAAGACAGTGTAAAACTAAGACATTAAAAAGCTAATATAAAACAGCTAAGATCAAAATAGAGAATATAAATATAGACCATTTCTCGGCCAGTTATCACGGATTGTTATTAAAATTCCACCCAAGATTATGTACTGCTGCACCAAATTTGGCTATATTATGAATTGTGGAAGAGATGATATCTAGAAGTAATAGGCCAGCAAAAAAATAAATAAATGATGCTTACAGGTTAATAGTCTTGGGAATGATGGGTCAGAAGCAGGGGTGGGTTTCTACCGGTTCTGTCCACCTCTGTAGAACTGGTAGCTCTGAAGAGCAGCAGACAGAACCGGTTCTATGTCTGCTGATGTTTTTGCCCACCCGGGCTCTTATCTGATCTTTATTTCCTGATTTTTCAACTTCAGCTGCCAAACGAGGCAAAGGCTGCTTTTCGGCATGCAGCCTGCTGATGACAATTTACAGGCACGTGGCTCCCAGCATGCAGGGAAGCTCGTAAATCCTGAACCGGTAGTTAACCCCATTGTATCCTACCCCTGGTCAGAAGTACTGTCCTGCAATTTGTCCTGCAATCACAAGGCAGGAAAGTTGCATGAAATAATTTTTCCCCCAACAATTTCAGGAGAACTGAGGGTGCCTTGTAACATTTATATGTGTATGTATGAAAAAACTTCAAGTACCACTGAATATCTTCAACTTTCACTAAAGCAAGATTTGGCACTCACGCAACATCAAATTATTGTTCTATATTATATGCTGTCTCAGGAGAGTTCTTGCCTACTCATCACTCCCTCCCAAAAAATATGAGGTAGAAAACCCAAGTAGTAAATTGCATTTGTTTCCCTTCTAGGTCTGTTGAAAAAAGGTATAGTCTTAAATAAGTTAAATATAGATGACTATATCTTGTCCTTCACCAGGACTGCCTCCAGTCACAGCCCAACACTTGAGAGACAGAGTTATCTGAAAAACAGCTCTTTAAAAAAAAAACTGGAGGACAGGATGACATCCCGAGGGGCAAAAATCAGAGGGCCCCACTGAGCTTGTAAAACATTAGTGCTAATAGCTTAGCATCAAGGAGTTTAAAAGCTACTGGTGTGCAGTAGCTTTCTCTAACTTGGAAAAACTTTGAAACAGTAGTGGTTGTTATTCTGAAATACAATAGTCATATATTTTCCACTGTGCTATAAGTATGAATAATTCAAATATATAAAACATAATGTTTGTACATTGAAGTTGGTTATATCTTTAGTTTCTTAGGATAAAACAATTTTGATTTTTTATATAATTTATTTCCATCTGATTCTCCTTGTTCTGTTGATCCATTGCGATATTGGAAAGAATGATCATGTTGTCAAAATAAAATAAGCTAGAAAGGTGCTTCGGTGACAAGTACAGATCAGTAATGGAGTAATTCTAACTTTTAAAAAGGAGTTCAGGAAATAGAGTCAAATAGTGGGCATCATGTTTATAAAAACTGCCTAGCCCAAAAAATGTATTTATATAAACTGGAGTCTACCATGCTGAGATGTTTTTATCAGCTTAAATGAGATTGTGTAAATGAGAAAGAATCTGAAGTAATTTTAATTTATTATATTGATTTGTTTAGAAAAGTGTGGAAATAGTTGAATGACATTACATTTAATGAAAGAATAGTTATGAGAAAATATAGTATTTGAATTTGATGTTTCTGTGTCTTTAATTTTGTCCGAACACATAATCATATTTTCTTCATTATAAATGGCAGGTTCCTAGTTGCATAAGGTAAGATCTTCAACATGGAAATTTATCAGTAGCTTCTTACAGTGAAGTTGTGAATTGAACTTTTATCTATCATTTTGGAGATATATTATCCATTTATTTTTTCTTCTACTGCAATATTTACAAAGTGGATTTTTTTAAAAATAAAGTGAAACTGTTGCTTGGGACATACATATCACTCTGTTTTGTTTTACAAATAGAATCTAATCTGTTTCGCAACAAGCTTAACAATTTAATTTCTCTTTTGTTACATGGTTATACTGTAGAACCAATTTATTCCTAATATATTATTCCTTCATGAATGATAAAAAGATTGATTTGTGAGAGGGATTTTTGGGGGGAGGGGGCGGGAGGGGGTAATTTATTTTTCAATTTTGTGACAGCCACAAATGGAATCAGTTCGCATAATTTTCTAGCTGTAACTTTGGCCATGTTGACTAAGGGTTATGAAAAAAAATAAATTCAAAACTTCTTGAGTTTCCAGTTTGAACACAACTGTTACTCCAAACTGGGAGAGGTGTTACTCCAAACTGTTGGTACTTTGCAAGCAAACCTGTTACATTTTCCTATTGATTAATTGAACTATTAACTTCCTATATTTAAATCAATTCTAGTTTTTAGAGAAAACTATTTTATGAATACACCCCCCCCCCCCAAGTTTATTGTATTTTATCATTTTCTTTTGTCTTAAAAAAACAACCCACATATACTTTCTGGAAACAATGTTCAAGGAAGAACACTCCATTTTTTTCACCTAACCAGAACTTACCAATATGCCAATCACTAAATATAATACATAAATATATAATATTGATAATGTTTTTTGTTTCTGTGCTGTATTCCATCTAGAATTTCCCACCAATTAACAGAACAAAAATGTGCAATCTCTAAACTGCTTGAGCTGCTGTTCTTATATTTGGATGCTAGTTTGCTTCTGAGGGTGATTCAAGGTGATGGTTGCTACCTATGAAGCCCTAATTGGCATAGGGCCTGGTTATTTGAGGGACCACTTGCCTCCTATTGTATCTGCCTGACCAGTTGGTGCATTCCAGGTTCCATCAGTTCAACACTACCACCTATCTTCTCCAAGGTAGTGCCTGCACTCAGGAATGAGGTTCTTTGAACAGCCCTCACCTTTCTGATATTTTGAAGGCCTTCAGGGACCTGGCTTTTCATCAGACCTTTAATAATAACAATTTATACCCCTTTGTTCTTTTTCTTTATTCTCGCCTGGGTTTGTTCTCTCGGTTGCATTTTTTTCCTGGTTTTAATTTTTTTAACTGATTTGTAAACTGTCCAGCATTTGTATAGCTTCAGAAATAAAATGGATTAAATACTTTTTTTTGAAGCAAAGAGAGGATCTTGATTACTAGCTTGGTTCTGTTTTTGTTTTTTTGCTTCATGCACAAAATTGTTCTTGGCATGTTTGAATGACATCTTAGTGACCCCGTATTCTGTCATCAGAATGCCAGCCATTTTGTTTTGTTTATGTTCCCTTCCTTCTTCCCAGAAACCAACATTTGAAATAATATTTGCAATCACACTGATCAGAGATGTGCTTCTGATGAGAAGCTAATCTTGAATTCCCTTTGAATCCTGAAGCTGAATCCTGTCTGCTTTGCAAAGGAATTTCTTTCTTTCTTTTTATTGATGTGCTGCTGGCTATTTCATTAGACTGTTTCTTGTAAAATTTATGCTGCATGGAAATAACTTCCATCTTTACATTATAACTTAGAGGAGTAATGTACATGCTGTTTTCTGGTAAAGCAAATACATAAATTTGTATGACTATCACCATTATGATGTGTCAGAAATGTATGCATGTTTACTGAGAGTCAATTTAGTATAGTGGTGGCAGCTAGAAGTTGGGAGACTCTTTAATGGTAGTCTTTAACTACTGCACTTGTTTTAACAAATTACTAATTTGACCTAATTTCTATGGTAGCAGAACTTTTAAATGGAATGATTATGGACTGAAGAAGAAGTTGAGATACTGTCTGTAGAGGCAGAATTATTTATGTTTAACTCTGTTCTTGTAGATAGATCAGAAAACAGACACAACAAGAAATACTAGAATTCTATCCTATTAATATAGTGTTGAATTTTGAAGCCTGGTGGCATTTGTCATTCCCTTTTTCTTATACCAAAGGGAGTCAAAGCAGTCTTGAATTTCTTCCTTTCTTCAAAGCTATCTCTACACTCCTAGATTGTTGCAAATCTCTATACCTCTAAATTGTTGTAATAAATCAGGATCTGTTTGAAGCTTCTTTTATTTTTTTGCATTTTTGCCATTCTTTTAAAAATCTTGGTAGATATTGCACCTACGAATGTTGCAATTTTGCTAAACAGAAACTATTTATTTATTAGATTTTTAACCTGTCTTTATTACTTTATAAGTGGTTAAGTGAAAGTGGTTAATATACTAAACACTCCTTCCTCCTACTTTCCCTACGACAAGAACAATTCTATGGGGTGTGGTGAGGTGGGCTGAGAGAGAGAGAGAGAGAGTGAATGGCCCAAAGCCATCCAGCCAACTTTTATGCCTAAGGTTTCTAGGTGGTGCCTTGTTTTAAATAATGTTATATATCATTTATAGAAATAATAGGTAAAGTTTAGAATAAATTGGGGCAAAATTCATTTAACAAATGTCTCAGTAATAGAAATTACAGGTTCAATTGTGGTTGTACATCAAGGACTACCTATGTAAAATACTATCAAAATAAGTCCTGTCATTGATGAAGGTGGCAGTATTCATTCTAAAGGAATAAAAATGAGGTAGAGTTCAAGATGACAAAATAGCGATGATGAATAAGGCAACAATTGGCATTTAGGAAACTACAATTTTAGTTCCTTTTCGGTGGCTGATTAATCCAGACTGGGGCAAATTTAAGACAACTGACTTCTGATGACAATTGTACTATAATGAAAAATCAACTAGAAATTTTCTTAGATGTTTCTATGAAAATATTTACTATCTGAAGCTTGGTCTAATTCTTGCAGCTAGCAAGAAGTAGGTGGAATTGATTGCAGTCCTAATATAGTGGACAGTGCAACAAGGCATGGGCTGTGTTTTAATGGCTGTGTCTGTGCATATTATATATCAAATTTTATGTTATGTTCATAATGCATAAAAGAAGAGAGGCTGCTGTTTTGAAAAAAAAAAAATCTAATTTCAGTCCAAACTGAACAGTTTCAGAGTTTTCCATTCAATTAAAGTGGCACTAAGTAATCATTGACCTATTTTGATGTGAAATGAATGCCACGTGCTTCTGTCTATTACAGTTCTCACTTCCCAGGATGAAAATGTGGCTTTGGATTCAAATGCCCCTTCTACCAGAAAGTTCAAAAAATTTGGGCCAGTAATTTATTCTAAACTTTACCTATTATTTTTATAAATGGCATACAATATTATTTAAAACAAGGCACCACCTAGAAACCTTAGGCATAAAAGTTGGCTGGATAACTTTGGGCCATTCACTCTTTCAGCCCACCTCACCACACCCCACCGAATTGTTCTTGTGGGGAAAGTAGGAGGAAGTAATGTTTAGTATGTTAACCACTTTCAGTGACTTATAAAGCAATAAAGGCAGGTTGAAAATCACGGAAGCTGTTAAGTTTGTAATATGGTTATTAAGTGAATCTAGCTTCCCCATCGGCTTCGCTTATCAGAAGGTCACAAAAGCGGACCACGTAACCCTGGGACCCCGCAACTGTCATAAATAGGAGTCAGTTGACAAGTGTCTGAATTTTGGTCACATGACCATCGGGATGCTGCAGCGGTCTTTTCAGGGCTGTTGTAACTTCGAACAGTCACTAAATGAACTGTTGTAAGTTGAGGAGTAACTAGTTAGCATATGCCTTGAGTCAAGAGTGTTGCTGAAAAGAATCTCATTTCACAACATGCCTTCAATATAAACATTTCCAAATATCAGTGTCTCTTCATCTCTTTTTTTCAGCAATATCTGGGGATCCTCCAGATTTAGCACTTTCATTATGATTTCAGTAACAACAGAAGAGTACCCGATCTGTGTAATTCAATAGTTTCAGCTTTTGAATTGTCATATTTTTCACTCTGTTGAATTCTAGGGTGGGGGAATGTCTGGGTGAATATAGTTTGTAATCACTTGTTGAATCAATAGTTATTTTTGAAGACACACATCCTTTAGAAATCTGCTCAATACCTCTCATTTATTCACATGTAAAAATATTACCTGTCTTAGTCAAATATAATTTCATTTTTGATCAAATGAGTTGCTAATAAAAAAGTGAAGAAACAACAATGTCTCAACATTTCAATGCCATTGGATTTGTTATTAATAATGTACGCTGTATCACACTGCTAAGCAATTATGTTGTTAAAATATAAGTATAAGCCTGTGAATATTGACAAAAAAAACCCCAAATGCTATACTTTGAGCAACAGTGATGCTTGTAAACAACACTTTTTTGTTCATTTCATGTTAGCACAATCTTATCTTCGTTGCATTGAGGTCCATTATCTTATAACCGAAAGTGTAACAAAAGTACTTTTTGCCCAGAAATGATTATCTATGGCATCTTAAGTAAATGTTTCACTTTGGAATTATTTGGATCATAGCACTGAAGCATATAGCAGTGTTTGCATGGATCTTTGCTATTGCAATGTCATATATATCTATATATATATGGTATTCAACTTGGTTCAGGTCTGTCTGTCTATCTATCTATCTATCTATCTATCTATCTATCTATCTATCTATCTTGCACAAAGAGCCCTTTTGCGATTAACGGCTCTTCTCTGAATTAGTTCAGAAACTATTTGTTATTTTCCACACATTTCATATACCAGTTGGACATTGCTGGTGGATAAAGAACACAGTGTATTTATGTGGAAAGATGCAGAATCTGGCCCATTTGTTAGTCTGTTGCTTATTACCCATAGAATGATTTGTTTCTGGCCAATGATAAAGCCAAAAAGGTGGTCTCTTTTTGGTAGTTTAAGCCAGATCGGTTTTGTGATCTCTACATGAAATAATTAAAAATATACTGGTTATATAGAATACCAGTTCTATTTAAAAGTAATTTCTCTGCTTATTTTTTTCTTCTATTCTTGGTTTTGTTGTTCCAAATATTTAACCATTATAGAGCGATGGGTTTGTGACTTTGCATGCTGGAGAAATCCATTTCCTGAGTTCCTGCATGTTTTTAATCAGGGGATTTCTGTTCTTTAAAGTACTGGATAAGTATCTTTGAGTGTTCTACACACACAAAAGAAAAGGTGTATCTGTAATAGGGCATACTTTATCTGGTCCCAGAAATGATATATACAGGTGGTCCTTGATTTACAATCATAGTTGAGCCCCAAAATTCTTATTGCTAAGCAAAACAATTAAGTGAATTTTGGCCCATTTTACAACCTGTCTTGCTGTAGTTGTTAAGTGAATCATTGCAGTTGTTAAGTTAATAACGTGTTAAGTGTCCCAAAGGTGTTTTTTCAAGAGGCAACTGGACTTTTTGGTTTTTCTTTGAAGACGTTTTGCTTCTCATCCAAGAAGCTTTTTCAGCTCTGAGCTGAAGAAACTTCTTGGATGAGAAACAAAACGTCTTCAAAGAAAACCAAAAAGTCCAGTTCCCTCTTGAAAAAACACCTTTCGAACAACCATGACCTGGATGACTGAGAATCTCCATAGACATGTTAAGTGAATCTTCCCCATTGACTTCGTTTGCCAGAAGGTTTGGCAACTGGCTCATATTTATTTCAGAAGGTGACTACAAGGCCCTAGGACACTGCAGCCATCATAAATATGAGCCAGTTGCCAAATTTTGATCACATGACCACGGAGATGCTACAACGGCCGCAAGTCTAAAAAATGTTCATAAATCACTGTTTGCAGTATTGTTGTACCTTTGAACTGTCACTAAATGAATGGTTGTAAATAGAGGACTACCTGTATTGTGACAATGTAATCTTGAATATGGTGGTAGAGAATACTGTGCAAGCTTACAAATACTCCAGTCTATTGGTGTGATTCATGGACATTCACTGAATTATTACTGACTTGAATTAAACAGTCTCTTTCCAAAGCAACAAACAGCTTTCTGATAATAAATGAATTAGGTTTGTATTTTCTATAGTAAAGGTGTTGCAATATTGCTTCAGACAGGAATTGAAGTATTCGATTTATTTCAGCAAGAATGGAAATACGATGGATTTACATGGCCATCGTGATAATGTGAACATTTAGCAATTGAAATAGGTGTTATTGAAAGCTTCATCTCTGATAGAAGATCCATAGTCAAGCATTCTTGGCACAAAGAAATAAATCTAAAATGTAGTAGGCTAGGCTCCAAAGGCTTTCCCATAGAGTCACTTGGGCTAACAACAGTACACAATTGAGCCCAGAATTTATGTTGCTAAGTGTAAAATTTGCAAAGTGAGTTTTGCCCCATTTTACAACTTTTCTTGCCGCATTTGGTTAAATGAATCACTGCAGTTGTTAAATTAGTAACACGGTTATTAAGCGAATCTGCTTTGCTTGTCAGAATGTTGCAAAAGATGATCACATGACCCCGGGGCATGGCAACCATCATAAACATGAAGCAGTTGTCAAGCATCCGAATGTAAATCACATGACCATGGGGATACTGCAATGGTCATAAGTGTGAAAAATAATTATAAGTCAATTTTTCAGTGCCGTTGCAACTTTGAATCTTCACTAAATGAATCGTAACTCCCCCTGAGATTTGACTGGGCCCAATCCTATTAGCCTTTCGTATGGGGCATTTGGGCTAGGAGGTTGGGTGAGGCCTGCTCCTGTTGTGCTTCTTTGTCAGATAAAAAGGCTTACTATTTGCAACTGTTGATTTCAATCTTCACACTGCCCAAAGGGAGAGACAGTTTAAAGGGAGGGACTCCTAACCCCCAAATACAATTTTGTACACAATTTCATTCTTGCTGAGAAAATAACCATCATTCTGTAATCAAGTCAATTCACATTGCTGCTTGTCTTTGTCTCCTTTCCTTTCCCCTTCCCCAGCATTGCAGACTTCTCCAGAGAGCCAAGTATTTGCATAATGTGTCTGTAGTATGATCATTTTCTCCTCCTTGTTTGGGTCCTGACTGAGAATCTGGGTTGATTCCAAACTGCAATACTGGTTCTATCCTGCTTCTTCAGAGTCCAGCTTGTGCTTCCATCTAGTATAATGGCAAAGCATAGCCTGCACAATTCTCATTTTTGTAGATATGGACCAGTCATGGCATCTGAATATCTTTTCCAAGGTCTTTATAGCTACAGCTAACCCTCGATTTGTGACCATAATTGGAACTGGAACTTCCATCACTAAGCAATGTTCTGCTTAAGTGAGCCATTGTGTGTCCATACCCAATTTTGTGACCTTTTTTGGCATGCTGGTTAAGTAAATCATGTGGTAAATCAACAAATCCAGCTTTTCCCATTGACTTTGCTTGTCAAAAGGTTGCTGATGATGATCACATGACGCCTTTGCATATATATGCTGGTGGCCAATCAGTTGAGTTGTGATCATGTGACCACAAGAATACTACAGTGGTCATAAGTGCAAGGACTGGTTATAAGTCACATTTTGTCTAGCGTTGTAACTTCAGATGGTCACTAAACAAATGGTCATAAGTCGAGGACTATCTGTACTCTACTAAGAATGGAATGTATTGTCCTAGAACCATGAAGGTAAACCTATGGTGCGCGTGCCACAGGTGGCATGAAGAGCAATTTGTGCGGGCATGCAAGCCCCAGCCAAATTTAATTGTGCATGCATGCATCTCCCAGCTGATTTTTGGCCTGTTTGAGGCCATTTTTGCCCTCCCAGAGGCCTGAGGGAAGCCTCTGCAGCTTCGGGAGGCCAAGAAACAGGCCTTCCAGAAATACTGGAAGTGCCAAAATGGGCCTGTTTTCAGCCTCCCAAGGCTGCAGAGGCTTCCCTCGAGCCTCTGGGAGGGTGAAAATGGCCTCAAATGAGCTGAAAATCAGCTGGGAGGGTGCATGCATGCACAGTGCAGTTAAGGGGGCTGGGCGGGGGTGTTGCACGGGCATGTATGGGGGCAGAGTGCGTTGCATTGTGGGTGCCAGCATGTGCGCGCGCTATCAGCATACCACAACAAAAAGATTGGCCATCACTGTTCTAGAACAATAGATTACTTCCTAATATTGTCATTTTTCTTTGCTTCACTTTTGAAGACCCAAGATTAAATGTTTGGCAGTTTTTCTGTGTACTGCTTATATGCTTCTGTTTAGCTTGCTTCCTTTATTCACTCTTAAAATGAGTATTTGCGTGTACTTTCAAAAGCACGATTTACAACAACATATCAATTAAAAAAGATTAAAATTAGAATTTGTTTTGAAGATGAGAGCCATCGATAAGACATATCATAACTACCACTAATTGCTGTGATAAGAATTACTTTCATCTTGTCTGATGAAAGATAAAATTATGACAATAATTTTTGTTGCTTACTCCATTTGAGAAAAGTGTAATAATCATAGTTGTTTGTTTTCTACTTCTTCAGTTTAATTCAGTGCATGATAGTATATCTTCTAGTAAGCTAGGCCCAGGGGAATCCTTCCCACACACAAAAATATCCCAGTTCAGATGAAATGTATTTACGGTAGTTAAATCTTTTTCTTCTCAGTGAAGTTTAGGGTAACTATTTCTTGGAAGTGAAACAATGCTTAGTTCAGCATTACATTCGAGACCTAGAAAGCAGGACTCAGTTCGTAGTACTGAGAGCTGGTGGAAAAGAACCAAAGAATGCACTGCAGAGCACTTAAACACATCAGAAATAAAGAGACCACAATTCAACTTGAGCCAAAGAGCCTTTTCCTTGTTTCCCTCTAATTACGCATTCTAGAACTCTGTGCATTAAATGTTTACTAGAACCAATTTGAAGCCTGTCAGGGCTTCCCTTGAGCTTAATGGAGCTTACTCCTAGGAAAATTAGCATTTCAGACCTAATTATTTGAATGTTCTAAATGGAGACAAAATTGAATAGTTCCAGAATAAATTATTTCAGTTTGTTCTTCCCCCTCATATTGCTGTGGAGGAATCGTTATAGCAGCCTAATTTAATTTTTTCCAAAATGCAATACTCTCCAAGCAACAAGTGTGGTTTCAATGAATCAAAGAAAATGGGGTGTAACTTATAATTTTAGAAACCTTGATCCTAACTTTGCTTTGAACTATTCAATATTTCTATTTATTTCTATGTGCAAAATTTCACATGGCCTGCTTTTTGCAAGTGGCTATACGAATTGAGTGAATCAATGAATGAATTAAGTTTTGAGTTAATTGTGCATTCCAATGGTGATTAGCAATAGTAGGCAAGATTGTCAGATTATTGTCTCCGCCACTGCAGCTGCTGTTCAGGAAATTCATTTTTAAGGAATATTTGATGTTCCAGGATATGGTTGCCTCTGATGATTTCCCAGCCCATTATGATTAGTCCTTGACTTGGAATCAATTAATAAAGATTCAGAATTAGAGTGACACTGCAAAAAGTGACTTACAACCGGTCTTCAAAGTTACAATTGTTGTACCACCCCATGTGATCACTATTCATTTAATGGCCGTTATAAAAATGGTCATAGAATCAGGTCCATATTTGTTTAATGACCGCATCGCTTAGCGATTGAAATCCTAATTTTGGGGACTACTTGTATTAACATTAATCTGTGAGTGATTAATGTTACAGTGGGTTTTTTTCAAGGCTATTGTGCTGTTGTAAAGGCATTGTGCTGTTGTCTAGGACTTTTATCTCTTTATTTTACCACCTTATCAAGTTGAGAGAAAGCATTTTCCTTTTCATGAAATTATAAATAAAAAGTGAAAATAGAATAGATACTATTATTACATTATGTTTCAATATATACAGCATCTGAAAGCCAAATGACAAAAAACTGCATAATTTACTTTGTTCACTAATTCCTCAAGGACAATAATATAGACTTCCAGAGAACATCAAGTAAATGGCTTGAATCTAAAACTGCTGTTGCACCAAGTGATAAACCCTTCTCTGCGTGGAACCTGGATGCCTGTTTTTCTCCAAGTGGTGTTAACTTTACTCCACACTAAATTCCCAACTTTTATTAAATAGGAAGTCAATAAAAAGTAGATTTCTCCCTTGCACAATTACAGTTTCTTTTACATAATAGTATAATTTTGTCCAAGTTTCATAGATTTAGGTACAGATTTATCACATGATACAAACTTTTTTCACCAAATATACAGTCTCTTGGGAATCTCAGAGAGTATTTCTAATTAGTGTACTTTTTTTTTACACGCATGTTTGCAAACACCTGTGTGCTGCATTCACAGTTAAAATAGGTGATGACAACATGCAAAATGGCTCCAATCAGTTAGTTTGTTCTTAGTATTTCCCTCCTGCTTACTTTAAAAAGTGTAACGTGCAGTCTTGGTGAAGCTGCTTTCAGAGAACATTTCATTTTTTTTCCAAATAATGTTAGATTAAAATTGGAAAACTAAAAACTAATCTTAATAATTCTACTAAATTATCACCATCTCTTAAGATAGAATAAATGCATACTTCTTCCCAGTTCTATTAACAAAGCATTAAAGTCTTATCCTAGTTAACAAAAATCCATTAAATGCTACCGAAGATAACTGCATGATTATTTTAAGCTTGAACAAATAAGCCCACTCTGAATTCCTTTCCTGTACTTTCAATGATCCTAGGTTTTAATTTTTTAAAATAATATCCTCTATCCTGATTTGTTTTTATCTTCTCTTTTTCATCTCTTTGCAAATTTTTACATAACATCAAAGTTTTAACATAACTCTTTTGTAAATCCAGTTTAAAATATCTATATCATTCTACTGAATTAATATTTGTATGTCCTCTTCAGATGTCAAGACATTAATAATTTTCACTTGTAAATCCAGTGTATATTTTTTTGCATTTCATTCTTATAACCTGTCATATTTAAATCCACATTCAAATCACCATTTAGTTTTATCTGATGCAACTTCTGTGTTTCCCACCATCTGTCCATGATGTTAGATATTCTTACAATTAATTTTTTAGTCTATGAGACTCAAATCTCCATAAAAGCATCCACTGTTATAATATATTGTTCCATTTTGTATTAGCATGTCTAATCTGAATGTTTTTCTCCTTTAAGTAAGTTTTAGTTTATCTGGTTCCTTCTAATGTCCAACACTTCAAAGTCCTTTCTTATCATGTTATCTTTACTGAAATCAAAACAGTTATTATCTGCTTAAGGATTCTGTTTTTCTTCCTATACTGCTTAATTTTCTTTGCATCAGAACACCAATGTGGAAAACTCCTGGAAAGTGCAGATAGTCTTCAACTTAGAACCAGTTGTTTAATAACTATTCAAAGTTACGATGGCACTGAAAAAAATGACCCTGGATTTAATTTGTGATCAAAATTCACTTGGTAATTGGCATGTATTTATGATGCTTGCAGCATCTTGAGGTCATATGATCACCATTTGTAACTTCTCAGGGGGTTTCCAAAAAGAAATGTCAATGGGGAAAGCCAGATTTGCTTAACAACCAAGGGAATTACGGCAAAAGAGATTGCAAAATTGGACACAACTCACTCAAAAACTACATTGCTTAGTGATGGAAGTTCCATTTCCAGTTATGATCGTAAATTGAGGATTATTTATGATATAAATTGAGATGGTGTTATTTATATTGCTCTAAGATGCTCAGTGTATTGTTATTCATCTTTTTAGAATACAGATAGTATCCAGAACCTTTTTTTCCCTTTTAGCTGAAAATGGTATTGAATATACATGCTGTTGAAACTGACACATGAACTAACCCTATAATAACTACTTGCCCTTAGGTGGTGGCTGAAAAAAATGTTGATGTGCACAAGGTATATGGGGTCATATTCAGGGGTGGGATTCAGCTGCTTCTGGCAAACTGGATGTTAAATTTACATCTGCTTCACCAAAACGGGGCATGTGGTGAAGTAGTTGAACCAAGCAGCTGGCCCTGCCTTCCCCTCCCCTCCCAGGAGTCCCCACATGGCCCGTTTTGGATGCAGGTAAGTGCAGGGTCTGTGTGGAGGCTCTGGGAGGGCGAAAAACAGCCTGTTTCTGGCTTCCAGAGGACTTTGGGAGCCCAGGGGAGGCCATTTTAATCCTCCCAGAGGCCTGAAGGGAGCCTCCAGATTTTAGGGAAGGTGAAAAACGGCCTTCACAGAGTTTTTGGTAGGTCACGCCCATCATGGCCATACCTACCCAACAACCGGGCAGAGAACTGGTTGTTGGGATTTTTGAATTTCCACCCCTGGTCATATTTCTTTCTTGCTGCACTGAAAGGAGAAAGCAGGGTTCACACATTGCACTAAGCCACATGGTGATTTGTTAGGAAATTAAAGCAGAGCCCAGTGTGTAAATCCAATGCATGTTTTCAATCAATCTTTTAATATTTAATCATTTTTGTGCTTAAATTTTAACATTTAAATGGGCAAAATATTTATTTTACATATTTAAAAAGAATAGCAATACTAAAGCAAGCCAAAAGAATTGTGATGTAGCCTATATTAAATGGTTTAAACTAAGGAATAGTGTTATCAAAAATAGATGATGGTTCTAAAATACAAAAAAACCAACACATTTTGAATTTAATGTCACACTATAGCAAGGGTCTTCAAACTTGACAAGTTTAAGACTTGTGGACTTCAATCCCAGAATTCCTGAGCTAACATGACTGGAGGAGGAATTGTGGGAGTTGAAGGCCACAAGTCTTAAAGCTGTCAAGTTTGAAGACCCCTGCACTATAGGAAAGCATATGTTTTGTGAGTGGGTTTATGTGTGTGGATGGCTGTGGGTGAAGGTTACATTTAATACACACACACACACACACACACAGAGAGAGAGAGAGAGAGTGTGCAAGGTGGCACACATACCTAATATTCCTCCTATTTTACTGACAACAGCAGCAGCCTTGTGAAGTATGCTGGACTGAGTGGCCTAAAATCATCAGGCAGATTTTTGTGAGTAAGGCAGGATTCGAACTCACAGTTTCCTGCTTTCTAGGCAGGCTCTTTCACCACTATACCAAACTCACTCTTTTATTTCCTATATTGATTTACAGTATATTTATTTATAAATAGAATAAAAAAATGTGTGAAAGAGCATTGTTTAAAAAGAAAAGTAAAATTATTTAAAATATTAACATTTGGTTTTCATTTTTTTTATTTATCACTGCATAGAGTGGCCTAATTATCTTTATACACATTTCTTTCCTGATAGAAATATTAAACATACTTAACATGAAATATATGTATAAGACTGAATTAATGCATTATTGTTTTCTTGTGCAGTTATTTGTTTCCTTTTGTTAAGCATATTTTCAAAGCTTTGTTGAATAATGTATGTTTAAACAAAATCAGATAAGTAAATTGTTTCTGAACTGAGGTAAATCTTTTTACTTTTATCCCTGAAAAAATTCTTTTTGAAATATTGTAGGTTGTGAGTTGAACCAAAAAATAGCAACCCATCTTATTATTGAAGCATTTATTATTATAAAGATGAGTCTTGGGGTGATAAATGTGTAAGATAAAAATAAATCACCTAAAATGTCAGGAATGGAAAATGTTTTTGGGAAAACATCACAGACAACAGTGAGCTGATTTAACTTCCTTTTTATAGACTAGTTTCTCAAAAATGCAGTAATTGTGTTTCAGGTTATACATTTTCTAGGGAAACGATTAAGACACTAAAAATGAGAAATTATCATAAGGTGGTCATTCCTGAAGAACTGTGGGATAAATTTTTATAATGTCAGACTAAACAGCAAGGGAATTTTTATTGTAATGTGTAAAAGTTGTTATATCTCTACATCTGCTTCATGTAAATATATTGCCCCAACCTTACCTCTCAAACTTTACATGGTTTTTTTTTTCTTAATATGCCTTGAAAGAGAGCCAGTTAGTGTAGTGGTTGAAGACTAGACTAGAAATGGGAAAGTATCTTGCCTTTGGCACAAAGCTAGCTGGCTGATCTTGGCCAGTCACTCTCCTAGCCCTAGGAAGGAAGCAAGGGCAAGCCACTTTCAAAAATCTTACTAAGAAAATTTCAAGGACTGGTTCAGCCAAGACTAATTTGTCAAGACTAATTCGACAAACTAAAAAAAGGTGTTGACAGACAACTCTTGAAGCATGTCAATGAAGACTCTGGAAACAAAAACCTTGTGGGAAAAAGTAAGTAAAAGAAAAATCTGTATCATCATGTGTCATGGTTGGGTGTTTTTCCTGATTGCAGTGAACTAAAGAGCAGTGGGACTGTAGAGATGTGTTGGACCTGTTCATTTTCTCTGGTATTTATGTCCTTATCAAATTTTCCAACTGTACTGCACTGCAAGGCTGTACTGCCAGGATATCTTCTCAAGGAATATTTGGGATTTAATTAGTTTACTAATTTCTCCTAGCACGGACTTTGGAGACTGATTTAGAAAAAAATCTCTTTTCAAGTAGAGCATCATCTTTTGTGCAGTAACTGATTACAAGTAGTTCTTGTTTACCAAGCATAATTGGGCCTAGCAACTTGAATGTTAACTGAAGCAGCTAAATGAAACTGACTGTTCTTATAATCTTATTTTGTCTTTCTTTTGCTTTATAAACCTTTGAAGGTCATGAATGCAAGGATTGGTTATAGTTACTTTTTCATCCCCATTGTAACTGTAAACAATAACCTAAACAAGCTACCTAGGAAAAAATCACACCTACATCAACACTGGCAGGGCAAGCTATGTATATTATTAACAGAGATCAAACCCCACATTTACCTACCAATAGTGATTCACTACCCCAGTTAGGCAATGAAAGCATCAAGGACTCCATAATTCTACTTTAAACAGAATCTTGCAAGTTTGAAAATACAATGCAGGTAGTATCTTGACTTACAACAATTTGTTTAGTGGCCATTCAAAGTTAAAATGGCACTGAAAAAAAGTAACTTATGATAATTTTTCACACAACTGCATCCCCCTGGTCACATGATCAAAATTCAGAGTCTTAGCAACTGACTCATATTTATGACCATTGCAGTGTCCTGGGGTCATGTGATCACCTTTTGCAACTTTCTGATGTAAAATCGGTGAGGAAGCCAGATTCATTTAACAACCATGTTAGTAACTTAATAATTCTAGTGATTCAGTTAACAGTAGCATAAGAGATCGTAAAATGGAGCAAAACTCATTTAACAATTTTCTTGCTTAGGAACAGAAATTTTTGGCTCAATTGTGGTTATAAGTTGGGAAGTACCTGAACGTCTCTCATTACCTTTACAGCCCAATAACTTAGGGTTCCGTCCTAGGTCTCTTGGTCCACCCATTCTGAAGCTGTGGGCTCTGCTCTTTCTCTTATCTGACCATTCCCTAGAGAGCATCTCTTCACTTGGTCTCCCAAAGTCATTGTGAAATCTGCTTGTTTGAGATCATGGAGTACTGCTTGCCTTAGTACATCTTTAATATTGGGCTGGATAGCTGTATAGTTTGAGGTAGTATAAGGCAAGGATGTCAAATTTGATTTCATTGAGGGCCGCATCAGGGTTGTGTTTGACCGTGGGGGGCTGGGGTGGAGTATGTGGCCAGTGAGCATGGTCAGATCAATATCACTTGTATTGGGGGCACTTGAGGTGTGGGATCTGGGCTCCATTTTCAGCAGTGACAGCCTCCTGCAGCCCTCTGCCAACAAAAACAGAGCCTGGGAGGGTCGCATATAGCCCTCCTGAGCTCCGTTTTCGCTGGCAGAGGCACCGTGGGCTGGTCCTTCGCTGTTTCCAGGGCAGCCACGTGTGCCAGATCTAAGCACTCCACAGGCCTTGAGTTTGCCACCCCTGGTATAAGGCATCTTATAACTCTTGCTTACCTTAAAATCAGTGGGCCTTTCATGAGAAAACCATTCCTCTAATGAGTGTTACCTTGAGATCAAACCTATATGTTTATTCTGATTGTTATTCACCTCATGTTTCATCTTAATTTATTATATTTGAATAGTGAATGCTTCATATTTTATGTGTCATCTAAAATATTCATAGCAGACTGTTGCAGAGCAAATACCATATTTTTCTTTAGCGATAGTACTTTTAGAAATCAAATCTCTGCACGCCTGTCTTGCGAGAAGGGTTTCATGTCCCAGATGGTGATAAATTTAATTTCAAACAAGACAACTGCAGGGTACAAACAGAGTTAAGAATGGCTTGCATCTAGCATTCACAATTAATATTTATATCTCTATTTTATACTAAGGACAGAAATGGGGATGCTTTAGTAGTAAGTTATTTTTCTTCTGCCTTGCTTTTGTAGTCTTATGAGCAGCTATTGGAAATGAAGTTTTCTAAATGTTGCTCATAGAACGGAAGGATTGAAATTTAATTATTGACTTCCTGTTTATGTGTATTTAGTTTATCAATATAATCATTCTTAAGAATGAGGGACTAAAAAAAGTACAATTTGAAAATGGAGTTGGTTTTTCCCATGACCAGTTGCCAGTTTAAAACTAATGAATGCCTCTTATGCCATGGAATGCCGCAGAAATGTAGGTACTTTTTTTTTTCCTCCAGAGGACTAGCTTATTTGCTTATCCCTGATTTTAGTGGATTATTTATCATTAGGACTGGTTTCTTCAAATTTCCAGGTTTCCATATATTTTGCATTACATCTGCCTCATTTTACTTCTGTTATTAAACATTTGCAAAAGGCAGCACCAGTCTACTTTTCTGTAATTATCTTCCTTCCCTCTTTTTTTTTGTTTGGAGAATATACCTCTTAGTGGAGAGTTAGTTCCCTTTGCTTTTACACCTACATACACTGCATGGTGCTTGAGAAAAATCTCCTGCAAGATCCAGAAAAATACTTGGTACACAAGGAAAGCCATCTTTAATAGAAGGTTTGAAACAACTAAGAACTGTTTGTTAAAAATAGTTGCCTAGTGACTTTTGAAGGAGAAAGTGTGTATGTATATAAACAAATAGTTAAAGAGGCAGATTGCATTTATGATTATTTCAGTGAGCTTCAGGTTTTTTTTTTAAAAAAGTACTTTATTTCCCCAGTGCTTCCCATGTAAAAATCTCCAGAGAAAACCCATTTAATGAGATGGGTTTAGTGAAGTGGTTTTATGAATTGTGTGTTACGCTGGCAAGAAAGAGCTATTGAAATTTGCTTATTTCTCTATTTGTATTTTTATACACTTTCATTACTGCTTTTAAAATATGAATAAAATGAAACTGCTTACATTCTGGCTTCCTTTCTCAGTAGAAGCAGCAGCACTGTTTTTCCACATTACGTGGGAGACGATTATGCATATAAAAGGAACAAAATGCTTATAATAGAGATCTTCATGTTTGTGTTCTCCTAAACGGTTTTTGTTTTCTAGATATCTTGTTACATATTCAGAAATGCATTTGAAAATTTGGAACTGAAAAAAAATTCACGATTCTCTTAATAGGAATAAAAAAAATTGAAGTAGCAGCTACTAAATATTTATTTAGAGAATTTTTTTGCTGCCCATTCCCTTAATAGCCTTAGGCAGACTTTCAGTGAAATGTTTAAAACAATAAACATAATTAAAACAAATTTTAAAACATTGTTAAAATTGCATATTTTAAACAGCTGGAATGTTTCAAATTTAAAAGGTCTGTGGAAACTACCATGTTTCTCTAAAAATAAGCCCCGACCAGCAAATAAACCTTAGCATGATTTTTTTAGGATGCTTGTAATAAGCCCCAGTTAAGATTAACCCATTTAGTACCTTATTTCCCTGAAATAAGACCTAACTGGAAAATAAGCCCTAATGTGTCTTTTGGAGCAAAAATTAATATAAGATCCAGTCTTATTTTGGGGAAAACGTGTAGTATATTTCTAAATTGTGAGAAGCTTTAACTCTATTGTTAGTTTGCTTTATATTATGTATTCTGCAGAAAGCAAAATAGGGTGGGGGGGAATGGGCAGTTTCTTAAATAGCTCGATCCTCAGCCATGCAGAGTTTTATATAGCACTATGAACACCTTGGATATCCATTAGGAGGTATCACTTACTACTCGTGCTCCTACATCTAGAATCAAGATCATGTGAAATGTTAATACCACTTTATAATGCCTTGGTAAGGCCACACTTGGAATATTGTATCCAGTTTTGGTTGCCACGATGTAAATGAGATGTTGAGATGCTAGAAAGACTCCAGAGAAGAACAATAAAGATGATTAGGGGACTGGAGACTAAAACATATAAATAATAGTTGATGGAATTGGGATTGTCTAACTTAATGAAAAGAAGGACTAGAGGTGACAAGATAGTAGTGTTCCAATATCTAAGTGGTTGCCATAAAGAAGTGAGGGTCTACCTATTCTCCAAAGGACTTGAAAGCAGGAGAAGAAGCAATGGGTGGAAAATAATCAAGGAAAGAAGCAACCTAGAACTAGGGAGAAATTTCCTGACAGTTAGAACAATTAACCAGTGGAACAACTTGCCTCCAAAAGTTGTGGATGCTCCAAAACTGGAAGTTATTAAGAAGAGATTGGGCAACCATTTGTCTGAAATGGTAGAGAGCAGGGAGTTGGACTAGAACAGAGGTGTCAAGCTGGCGGCCTGCAGGCTGGATGCGTCATGCTCAGGCTATGTCCACCCCAGCTCTATGAGTGGAAAAACATGTCAAGTGACAGCAACGTGATGCGGCGAGTTTGACACTCGTGGACTAGAAGATCTCCAAGTTCCCTTCTAACTCTCTTATTCTGTGTTGTAATTTTGGACAATTTCCAAGGTTTACTGGATTGGCACACAGATCACTAAGCTATGTCTTTCATCCAGGTTGTGATTAAATTTCTTAGTTGACTGATATTCGATGGTTACCCAGAATCAGTACTAGATCCAGAGAGTTCCCAAGATAATAAATACAATGCTTTTGGATGAGTGCTGCTACCCTAGAGTAGAGAATTCTCCCAAAGCTCTTGTCAGGATTGGCTTTCAATTTGTTTTCCTACTTTCAGCCTTGATCTTTCAGAGATACTGGAAAATACGCAAGCTCAAGTTCACAGAGAAGAAATATAATTCAATATGAGCAGCATAATGATGACTATTGATTTCAAGCGTGCGACGCTTGGATACTCAATATAAATGTCAAATGTGAGTCAATTGTCAAGCATCTGAATGTAAATCATGTGACCAAGGGGATGCTGTAACAGTTGTAAGTGTGAAAAATGATCATAAGTCACTTTTTTCAGTGATGATGTAACCTATTTGAACTGTCACTAAATGAACTGTTGTAAGTCGATGACTACCTGTATTGTTATCATCCAGACCCTGTCCACAGAAAGAGAAGTCTTGCCTCCTAGCCGTTTTGCTTTTCCTACAAAAGAGGACTGCATTATAGAAAATAAATAAAAACAAAGACTTTCCTAAAATGATATAGTCGTGGGTCAGCTATCAACTTTTGGTTCTTGCTAATAATACAAAAGCTTGTGAGCAATGGCCCCATTTTAATGTCTCAGTTGGGTCTTGTGGACTGAGATTTAGAATTAAAAATATTCACAGATCTGATTACTTCAGGCCTCAGGAGCTCCTCTGAGATCCAGTCTCAAAATAGATCCATGATATTTTCCTAATGCTTGTATTCAAAACAGGCAGGTAAACAAGCATTACATAGCCAAATGTGCTTGTGCAAAGAGAATGACTGCTTACCTTCCAAGTTTATTAAAGAAGTAAGGATAATGTGACCCCGTAAGAAAAAAAAAAGATGACCATTGGAGTTGCATCAATGGAAATATTGGTCTTCTCTTGCTGACATAGCCATCTCATCCAGTGCAGTGATTACTTCTAAATCTATCTATATACAGTATGTGTGTGTATTTATATATGTGTGTGTGTATGTATATGTATGTATATATGTATATATATATATATGTATATATGTATATATATACACACACACACACACATAAATATATATATATATGCATACACACACACACACACACACACACACATATATGAAAGCCAAGTACCACTCATCACAAAATCTCCAGGACGATAAAGCCTGCAAACTGGAAGTTTGGCATGTATGTTCCTCTTGGCTTCTAGGTGCTCTCTAAGAGAGGATTTTTTGAAATGACTATCAGATCATTAGTATTTCCTATGCAGTCATTAACACGCTCTGATGCTAAGGAGTTTTACTTCCCCTCTCCACCTGAAAAGAACTCTGTTCCAACTGCCAGTTGCCATTACCTCAGTTCAAACTGGCAGACATTCCACTCCTTCACTCAGGAGGGGCCTAGGGCTCCTTACACTACTAAAAGTTGGTACCCTTACCAAACTGTCTATGCCTTCAACCTATGGAACTGCTTCCAGACTCAAGGCAGCGGGAACGGTATTCCCTTATGTGTTTCAATCATCGACCTCCACTGAGCCAACGGATTGTGAACCAAATTTTCTCCTGCATAGCCCGATCACAAAGTTTCATTGCGATGCACGGGTATCCAGCTAGTAAATAATATGGATTCATAGGTGAATACTGAAAATGATGAAAAAACAGTCATGGTGGGAAGGGGAGGAAAGGAACTTTAAAATTAATTTAAACTAACTTAATTACTATATTAGGCCAATTTAGGGTTGAAAAATAATGTACAGGTAGACCTGCACTTACATTTAGTAACCGTTCCAAGTTACAATGGCATTGAAAAAAATGACACGACCAGTTTATACACTTAATGACTGTTGCAGCAGCCCCATGATCCGAATTTGGGTGTTTGGCAACTGGCATGTATTTATGATGTTTGTAAACCTCCCAGCTGGCTTTCTACAAACAAAGTCAACAGGGGAAGCCAGATTCATTTAACAACTGCAAGATTCACTTAATAACTTTAGCAATTCACTCAACAAGTTTGGCAAAAAGGTGGTAAAATGGGCACCTCGTTTAACAACCATCTTGCTTAGCAATGACAATTTTGGGGTTCAATTGTGATCCTGTAAGTTAAGACCTTCCTGTATAAACTTCCAATGTTTGCCATTCTTCATTAGGCAACTTTTAATTCTTTGTTTAAATAAAAACAAAGGAGGAATAAATGTTTTATGCTCAGGTCATGTCTGCATCAGCTACTGTTTTCAGTGGCATGGTGTCATGCCCCTGTTGGGCAGAGCAGGGAGAGGTAGAATAAGGGAGAGGGAGTTCAGAAGAAGACCCACGCCCACCCCCTCTTTATCCTAGGGCATGGAGGGAGGAACGGAGAAGAGAGCAATGTGGATTGTGTGGCTTACGGGGGGGGAAAGGGCCCTGATTCCCTTCATTAGCTACAGCTGGGAAGAGTTTAAAAGAAATGCATGCTGAGTGTGGCAGCTGCTGGGAGCAAACGTAAGTTTATCTTGTGTAAAGTTTAGTTATCTGTGTTCCTAGCGTTGTCTCAACTGTGTGGAGTTATTGACGTGCCTTCACATCTGGAATTCTTACTCCTGCCCTGCCAGACTAATTACCTCATTTTGCCTTGATTGGACTTATAGTTACAGTTTTTGTTGACCACATTTTGGATTTGATTTTCTGCAGCCAAAGGCTGTTCCTGGGAGAGTTTTTCTCCAGTCAGAAGGTAACCAGGACATTGGGGGACAAAGTTGGAGATAATAAAGTGATTCCTACTGATTATCTGACTGTGTTGCCTTTGTGCCATGCCCTGTGTCATCACAAATGGGTAGTCAATTTCAAAATTGCAAATCAGATCCTATCAGGTACCAAGTTGAGTTTTCATGGCATTCTGGACTTCATAAAAGTTGTTCTTTTGTCATTTTCTTGACTAGCTACTAAAGGCTCTCCAAGCTTGCTGGTATTTTTAAAGTTTCGGTGTCAAAACAGAACTAGCCAATCCTGTTTCATATGGATTTCTTCAAGTCAGTCTTGCCTCGTCAAGTCCCTTTACTTTTCTTTCAAAATTTCAAAAGTGCTTTGCCCTTGCCTGCTTCCTAGGCCTAAGAGAGAGTGACTGGCTCAAGATCACCTAGCTGGCTTTGTGCCTAAGATGGGACTGAAATTCACTCTTCCAATTTCTAGCCTGATTCCTTAACTACCCCACCAAACCCGTTATTGCTTAGAATAATATAGAAGTTGTTTTAAGCTAACACCCTCCAACTATGTTAGTTACCACAAGTCCTTACCATCTGTCAAGCTGCCTACTTAGATGTTCATACTGCAGCATTGTAGCCTCATAATTAAGGTTTAATAGAATATGCTTAAGTTTTTTGTAATGATGTACCCTTTGAAAAATTGCAATATTTAAAACTATATGAAAAGCTGTTTTTTTACATGATGCAAATATTACTGATTTCTGTATTGTGAGTTTGGGGATTGCCTGATGACAGCATTTCTAAGGAGGCTTCAGGTCTCAGTACAAAAATGCTTCATTTATTTGGTCAACCACTGAGGTTGATGATCATGGCATTTTAGTTGGCTTATTTTCACTCGAACTTAGAGCATTTGCATTCAGAAATTTCTTCTACTCCTGCCTCATCAGAAATCAGATTCTTTAAACTCTCATTAGTTTTGCCAAATATTTGACCCTGTTTTTATTATAGGGTTAGCATACCTATAGTTTAGGATCACATGCAACCCTTGATTCAACTTTCATCTGGTTGGAAACACAAGTTAAAACCTTCATTTCAGGACTTTGGGAAAAGTAGCATGTCATCCTTCCACAGCCTTTACTGGAAAAGAGAAGAGGTTGTTACACACAGAACACACATAGAATGAATGAGCTTAATGATCAATTCTGATGAAGATGTTTTGCTTCTCATCCAAGAAGCTGCTTCAGTTCTGAATGAATGGTGGAGAATAGAAGGATTTATATTCCTTGCAGTCATCTGGTCATTAGCACTCTTTCTGAGAATCACTGAGGCCACTTGGAGGTTTATCTGTACCCTCAGGGTCAGCTGAATAGTGCAACTGGATACGGAACCTTCTTGGAATTGCTTCAAGGACTGTTGTAGACAGGAGATAGGTGGTGTTGTATCCCTCCCCCTCTGTTGAGAGAGGGCTGTTCGGGTGACACCTCTTTCAAATTACTTGCGTCAATCTATTTGTGACTGACTTGTAGCTCTTCCCCCAAAAGTACTGTACAGAATAGAATAGAATTCTTTATTGGCCAAGTGTGATTGGATATACAAGGAATTTGTCTTTGGCATATGCCCTCAGTGTACATAAAAGAAAAAAATACATTCATCAAGAATCATGAGGTACAACACTTAGTGATTGTGAGGAACAGTTATCAAGAGACATATATTCTTATTTCTTCTTGTGATAGGAAGGAACAGAAGATTAGAAGTTTTAGGGTTGTCCCCAAGTTATTGAAAATGAGAAATGTGATGAAAGCAGGAGTTAGCAATGTTTCCAGACCCTAAATAACACTACAATTACTTGAGATGCCACCCTGTCCCAGTTGATCTGAAATCAATGGGGTTGTGCCAAATCCTACTAGACTTTGGTGATTTGCTGCAATATTTAACAATATTTTATACAAAAAAACAATACAGTCTTGTAAGTTTTTTAATATTTTAAATTAATGCTGAAGTAGGTAAGTTCTGAAAATGCAGTCCCATTATACCACATCTTAAGGAAAAGCATCAGATACTGGTTGATGTGTGACAGTTGGATTTCAGCATCTGTGTAAAATGACCGATTTGTTGACACCGGGCTTAAATGTTCCATATTACAGATCCCCTCCCTCAAAGCTTGCATTAATACTGGACTTTACAGAATTCAATGGAATTTTGCTGACACAGATAGGATTTAGATTTAATAACTTGCTTCCTGATTACTTTATGTCTTGGTATTTCTTGACATACTGGATCTCAAGCATAATATGTGGCTGTAAGTGCTTCAATAAAAAAGCAGGAGACATGAAATCTAATTACATACAAATATGAAAATTGAATAGCCTTCCTGATAATTAAGTGCATCTCACCTGAACCTGCCTGATTTAATCATTCTGTTTTATTATAGGATTCTTGTTCAAGATATCATAATTTAAGGGCCTGTCAAGGTTTCTGTTACAAATTACTCCTATTGCTATTTCATGGTTTAGGCCCACAAAGCAAGGAAGGTGGTATTTTTTACTGGAATATAGTTTAGGTTGATGAACTGAGATGTTTTCAAAGTTTGTAACACAGTAATTTTTCATATAGAAATGGGGAATCTATAGATGAAACTGTCTTAAAATATGAAAACCTGTGCTGTTACACACACAAAAAAACCCACATATTAACTTGTCCTGCAAAGATTGCTATTTTATTTCCTGTTACCATTCAAACGGTTGTTGATTTTCTTTGTGGTCTGAGTTCAGAATATCTTTAGGGGTTACCTTTTCCACCTTTTTTGAAAATTTATTTTTATTTTAAAAGAAATCCATCTTTCAGTTATACAGTGTGTTGACTGGGTACATGTATCTTGTGTAAATGTTTATATTTTGTATACATTTCTTACTAAGATTACATTCATGTTACAACCTACTCAACCTTATACAGTATATCTTATCATTATAACGATTATCATTTAACTTCTTTATTTTTTAAACCATTTATAAAATAAATCCCATATCTCCTAATACTCCGCTTCTTCTTGTTTTTTAATTGCCAATGTTAATCTACTCATTTCTGCATATTTCAATATTTTCACAATCACCTCTTCCTCTATTGGAATATTTTCATTTTTCCAGTTTTGAGCAAATACAATTCTAGCTTCTGTTAATATATGTATGATTAAATATGTTTTTTCTTTACTATAGTTTTCGGGTAAATTCCCCAATAAAAATATCTCAGGTTTTAAATCTATATGTTGTTTTAAATATCTCAGGTTTTAAATCTATATGTTCCAACCATGTATGTATTTTTGTTCAATATCTTTTAGCCTCTGTACACGTCCACCACATATGATAATATGTTACGGGTATCTGATGACATTTCCAAAATTTCGCTGATTTACCTTTAAATATCTTTGCCAGTTTTGCCGGCCAATCTGTAAAGCATCTTATACAAATTTTCTTTATAAGCTGTTGACATTGTTAATTTATAATTTCTATTTCATAGTTTCTGCCATTTATCCAACTCTATCCCATCGTCAAAAAAAATTTCCCCAAGCTATCATTGTTTTCTTCACTTGTTTTTCTAATTTCACTTCTAGATTTCTTAATCGTCTTTTCTTCTTTTCCTGTTAAAATTTTATCTAATTCAGTCAATTCATTTTAAAACCCCTCTGCTTTAACATCTTTTTCATATCTAGAATATATTTGCATATATGAATACCGATTCATATTCTTGCATCCTGTAACAATTTTAATTTAATCCTTGCTTTTTTCCCTTGCCATACATCTTTTAATATTTTGCTTAAATCATCAAAGTATTTTTTCCCAATTATATTGGAATTGGTTGGAACAAGTATAGTACTCTTGGTAATATATTCATTTTAATTGTCGCTATTCTCCCTATTAGTGATAGGTTGTAGGTTTTTCCATTTTTCCTTAATCAGTTGTTTTTGTCTATTATAATTATCTTCTTTAATCATCCCACATCTTGCTGTTAATTGGATCCTCAAATATTTCAATTTCTTTGTGATCTGGATATCTAATCTGTCCATCAATTCTCTTTTTTGCTTTTCTGTAATATTCTTCAGTAATATCTTAGTTTTTTCCTTATTTATTTTCAATCTCGCAACTTCCCCTATGTTTTCTATCAATTTGGGTCTTGTTTCTAATGGTTCTTCTAGTATAAAAACCAGATCAAGATACATAGTTGATGTGGCAAGACAGGGAAGAGGTTACTAACCAAGAACTATGGAAAGGAGATGAAATTATTTTTACAGAACTGTGTGGCTGGCAAATTATATACCTTGCAATGGAAATTTCATTCATTGCATTCAGTAAAGTCTGTTATTGAAGTCTATTCATTACAGTATATATATATCAATTTCAGGGTGGCCGATAAGGATAGGTTTCCATTAAATAAATTTTACTATCAGTTATTTCAAACAGGAAAGTTACAAACTGTGTCATACTAATTTAAATCTGAAAAAATATGACAAATGAAGTTTATCATCTGCGTGAAAAAACTGATGATTGAGGCTTTGAATGAGATAAATAGGGGACAGGTGATATTTCAAATTAATTCAGATAAATTTAATAAATGAATAGCAAAGGGTTTATGATACAGGTAGCCCTCAACTTACAATCATTTATTTAATAACTGTTCAAAGTTACAAAAGCATTGAAAAAAGTGACTTATAACTGTTTTTCATACCTATAATCGTAAAAATGAGTTGTTAACTCCCTTAAGAACTCTTGCTCGGCAACAGAAAATTTGGGCTCAGCCCTCAGTTGTTGAGGGCTTCTGTATATAGAAGAATACCTTGTATGTGTGTAACAATTGAATATGTTATGTTTCACCTTTCCAATGAGGATGGAAAGTCCACAACTCTGACAAAATACAGGCAGGCAAGAAGATTCAGTAGTTATAGAGTTAATTCTTTGAAGCAGGCATGTTCTTGGCAGTATCACACACGCTGCCTGCCAAGTCCGACAAGATAACAGGAACATAAATCATGAAGGCTTTCAATAAACAGAATACACCGAAGCTCCACAGAAAAACTCACACTTTGTCCCGTACAGAGCTCTCAGAGAAAACACACCCACTTTTATCCCCTGTGGGGTGTGTCAATCACTCAGCTTAGTCTCTGATTCGTCCCCGCTTCCTGCGTTGCAGCTCACACTTTTTCCTGCGACGTTGTCTAGCATCAAGCCAGCATTCGTCTACTTGATTCTCTGTCAGTGGCTGCTCTGATATGCCCTCCTCCTTCTCCTGATTAGCCTCAGGCTTTCCCTCTCGGTTATCTGCTGACACCTGAGGCACAATCAGGGAGGAAGGCATTGCCGAAGAGGAAGGTCCTGGGGAGGAAGGCATTCCCAATTCCTCCTCTTCCCCATCGTCCGAGTCTTCTTCCTCTAACAATGAAGGCTCAAGCCTCAGAGCCACAACATGAATATATGTGCATGTATATGTATACGTAATATGTATGGTATTCAGCTTTGTTCAGGTATTTTCCCACGTCATTGTAGTTGTGCTTTTAAGGTTGTAGCAATGTTTCGGCAGAATCTCATCTGCCATCATCAGGCTTCTGTATTGTGTTAGTCTGTGAATCAGACTTTTACAGTTCTTTCAGTTTTAAATTTGGGGCAGCCTACTGCTGTGCCAGAATGGTTTTTTTTTCTTCATCCTGATTGGTTGGGAGTCTTGGTCTGTGTTTATTGGTCTTGGAGTTTGCTGTGTTCTGCTTGATTGGTGTTTCTAATACCTTCTGTCTATTTTGTGGCTGTTTTTGTGTCTTGATTGGCTGGCAACATTTTGTTCCTGTATTGGAGGCCTTTAGTGCAGCTTGGCTCCAGGTAAATGGACGGCTATCATTTATTAGGAAGCTAGGTTTCATCTGGGTGCCTTTCACAGAAACAGCTGTGAAAGTCTGACTCACAGCCGAACGCTATACAGAAGCCTGATGATGGCAGATGAGATTCTGCTGAAACGTTGCTACAACTTTAAAAGCACAACTATAATGATGTGGGAAAATACCCGAACAAAGTTGAATACCATACATATCAATACCCACAAAAACTTAAGAAAACAAATATATGTATGTGTATATACATATTGTATTTATTGCAAATTAATATACAATCTATATAACATAGACATACACACACACACACACACACACTGTCCTGAATATTCAATTTCAAGCAGTTTAATTGTTTTAATGATTGTCAACTATTCTGTTTATAAGTATTGAAAGGGTGAGAAACAATAAAACAAGTGAAACTATGAGATATTCATATGATGACTTCAAGATGGTGAAGCATGTTTTAGTTGTATTTCTTTTAGGAAAAACAACGTTTTTTTTGTTAGGTTTCACTCCCATGGAAAAGCTGACACCCAAATATCTAGATGACCCACTCCCTGGGATCATTTAGGAAGGTGTAATAACAAAACTGTCCCAACTTTTATTCTATAATTTTAATCTTAACATTGCTGCTAGTTAATGGATGCTGGGTATGTGGATGTTTTATGAATTATATGTTATGTCTTGTTGTTTAACTTGTTGCAGTGTAACCATGAGGAATCTATAAAACATAATGATAGTCTATAAAGGAGGAGGAGTCTATAAAACATAATTGGGGAGACTTCTTGTTCGTTTATTGCCAACTATGCCCCATCTTACGTCACTGAGGAATATTTTCCAACTTCCCAGACAGATTTTATTTAGAGGATTGAGGAATGCCAAGGTGAACATGTGGACTCTCATTAATGTTTTCTTTCATGCATAGGCCTCAGGAACCAAGCCTGATGGGTCACATGCTATGTTTGTAGAGACACCTAGAACTGGAACACAACACACTGTTTTGTTTCAGAAGATATTTCTGTCATTTATGAATCCAAGCCTTTTAGAAGTGTCAGAAATTTTCTATCAAATCCACCCCCCACCCTATTGAATAAATTATATCAACATTTCTTGGTGCCTCCATACTTTTTGAATGATGTATTTAGAGTTGTTGATCATTGACTCTACTGTTTGGGATAACAGCTAGGAATTTTATTATTTTTTAGATAGTAGAAGATACCATGTTGGGAAGGAATTGCACAGCTGGCTATTTTAGCTATTTGTATCCCAACCAATGCTATAAAACACCCTCTTTTGAAAAAAAGTAACCTTTTATACCTGCTGTTTTCATGGTTAAGAAAAGCTTATAAGATTGCAGACTTAAATGAAATTTATTCACTCTATCTCTTTCATTTCACCTGAAGTCAGTGCAAGATTGATGTCTTTATTAAGAACAAACACGTGGAAATAGAACAGGAATGTGCAGTATACACAATGGAGCAGCTTTGTGAGTAGGATGCAAAATTGAAAATCTACTTGTTAATTATTCTGACATATAATGAATAAGGCACATATGATTTAGAGCACATACGGCACACATATAAGCATCTGTCAGGAAGACTGTAAGCAGCTATGTCTTTTTCTGGGCTCGTGGTATGACAATACATGCCATTAAATGTAAAATAGAATATACAACTTGGCTCAAATTTCATCCAATTTCAGTTGCTTGGTGGAGCATCCCATGGTGATAACCAAAGGGCCAGGTTTTGTTTGTATTTTATGAATTTGTTTTATGGGTTTCATAGCTGGGGCCTTTACTGTTATGAGAATATCCAGAGTCATGTTTTAGGATAGATGGCCATAAAGATCTTTTCAATAAATAAATAATCATTGTTAAAACTCGGCTGCTTGGCAAATACTTTGTTTTAATTGCTTTTAAAAATCTCCCACAGGATGGAGTCCACGTGAATATTGGTGGATGTCCTGCTTCAGATTTCAACCACCCACATACACAGCTTCTTGGGAGATTATGAGTTTTCCTCTCAGGCAGCAGAGCTAACCATTAAGCAAGAGCCGTTCATAAAGCAAAGGGTTTGCCTGTGCCCTTTGCTTTGCAAGAGGAAATGTGTAGAAGAGTCATCCAAAGTCAGTCCCAACTTTCAAGAGCCAGGTCAAGGTTGTCGCCCAGTCCAAGAGTAGCATTCACACACAGCAGTCATATATAATATTTTCAACAAAGAGCTGAATAAATCTCTCACATAGACTGCAGCAAGCAGCCATTAATCTGGAGGTTTACTCCTTTACTTGTGAATAACCTAAAAGACTTGCTGGGCTCAGCTGTCCTTCATGTCTGATGTGAAGGAACTAGGAAGCCTTATATCATCCTCACCTGGCAGGTTCAGCTGCTGGAGTAATACTTGTGATTGATTAGCCTCCTGTGGTGTCTGGCTTTGTCCTTCCTAAGATTGACATTTCACAGGCTCGGCTGGAGCAACTACTTCAGCTTCAGGCTCAGAATCTGAATCCAGAGCCTGGGCCATGATGACAGGGAATAAGCTATCAAAACCACCACTGAAAATGTATCACTATTTCCCCAGCTTCTCCTATATTTTTGTGGGAGCTTCTAGTCACTTTTTTCCCCTGGATGATTACTCCAGAATTGAACTGGATGAGATTGCAGATTCAAAGGTGCCAAGCCATGAATGACTTTCCTGGTAAATACCAATATTTTGAATTAGACCTCCAAAAACCAGGCGGAAACTGGTGCAGCATCGGTAGCACAGATGTTACTCCGTTCAAGTAGCTCAACTTGCATTCGCAGCCAAATCTTTGAGTTTTGCACAGGCTGCAATTTCTAGATCATTTTCACAATCAATGAGCCACTGCTTTTGTGGATGCACTATAGCTTTATTTTTAAATCCAAGAAACTATGAATATGTATGTTTACCCTTTTCAGCAGCAAACTGAGAAAACAAATCATTAATATTTATTGAGCTCACCTGTGAAATACACATGAAATAAAGAAGGTGACTGTGTATGTACCTAGAAGTTCTGAGTCTTATAATTTTAATATACCTGGACAGGGCCAGAGAGGGGGTGGGTTGCTTTAGAAAAAGTTAAATTTCTGTTCTCATTTTTTCTCTGCATCAATTTTTTGACCACTAATGCAATGTGATAAGATGTCACTTTTAAGCAGGGTACGCTACCTGGATTAGTCCTTCTGCATCTCAGCCAACAAGAATACATTTGCATTAATATTAGATGTAAAGGAATGTTTATTTCACTGTGTTTAAAAAACAGGGCATGATTATTAACATATACCCTTGCAACATTACACTGAAAAGCTGGTGAGCTGAGCCAAAATTAATATTTGTTTTCTTATTCTATGTAAAAGTGGGTAGAGCTTATTATGAAATAATATTATAACTATTATTATTTAAAACTTGGCTTCTTTAACTAGACCAAATAATCAGTTAACCAATGCAAACAGTCATACATACGTGCACAGGTATGCAAATACTTTGTGTGGAAGAATGAAATATGTGCTTAGGTACATCAGCAAACACAATTGCATAGATATGTATAGTTACAAAAACTGTAACTTCAGTCAACTTCAAAATATTTCAACTTTAAAAGATTTCTTTCCAGATTTATTTATTTGTGTGTGTGTATGTATGTATACACACACACATACACACATGAAGAAGAGTAAAGGAAATGAGTGACTGATAACAGAGATTGGGAAGATAATTGTCCAGATGGGCTTGTAGCTTAGCACCTGGGTCTCACAACAATATCTGACTGGAACAATAGGAATCCGTGACTAAGAGTCGAATAGCATTAAAACAATATGAAGTTATAATTACACATAAGGGCTTCTTAAAATGATTTCTTGCTCTGAGCAACAGCTGTTAGGACTTCATCTTTTCCTCATGTACATTATTTGACAGTATAATTGAAATGATGGAACATTTTATAAATGAGCCAGACTGACAAGAAAACAAAAGCTTTGGGAGTTACGTTATTCTTTTTCCCTCTTGTTGCTTTTAGAGTAAACATACTCTCAAGCGATCCAGATGGTGAAGTATATAGCATACAGAAGCACGACTGAATGCTGACTTTGTTCTATTGGTTTATGTGGGATTATTAAGATTTAAATAATGGGAAGAGAAAGGAAAATATATCTTTATTGGTTAAAGAGGGCTAAGCATTGCCTTCAATACACTGAGATTTAAGAAGCATCACTGGTCAAATTATCCTATTTGATTTTTTTCCCTTTTTGACATGAAAGGTAATTTATATTGCCAATAATATTTTTTTATAACAAATGTAAATGTAATGAAATATAATGAAAATATGGTGGTACATGATTCCAGGGCAAAACAGCCGCCACTTTTTTTCATTCTGGTATTCCTTAATTGGTAGGATGGCAGAGGTAAACTTTTATTTTCATATCTTGGTACCTACCTGAACGGACCCTTTGCTCAGTTTGGGAATCCTGGACTCACAACTTCTGGTCGAGAAGCAGATAGCAATCGGGGTTAGGGGGCTTGTGTGCAACTTTGCATTCTTCATAGTTCCTGGAGAACGGGGCTCTGGCCAGGGTCTCTCGTGCACTGGTCATTTCCAAATTGGACTACTGCAATGTGCTCTACGTGGGGCTGCTCTGGAAATTTCAGCTGATGCAAAATGCAGTTGTGCAAGCAGTTATGTGTGTTTCCAGTAGAACGGATGTTATACTGATTCTGTGCAAAGTGCATTGGTTCTCAGTTTGCTTGTGGGACCAATTCAAGATGCTGTTGTTGATTTTTAAAGCCCTGCATCACACAGGAATATCTTATTTGAGGAACTGCCTTCTCCTTGTTTCATGTGACTGCCACCAGATGCCAAAGAATGGGTGTGTTACAGGTTCCATCCTCCTGGGGCAGTGGTCCCCAACAGTTGCGCCTCTGCAAACCAGCAGTGGAGGGGAGTGGGGATGGTTTTGTGCATGTGCCCACTGCTTGTGCAAATGGAGTTTTGCATGGTCACGTGTTCTCCTGCCACTTGGGCAGCCCAATTCCCAATGGGACATGGTATTGGCCGAGACCCGGAAGTTGGGAACCCTTAATCTAGGGAGCTACATTTGGTGGACTCAAAGCGATGGACCTTTTCTGCTGTGATAGAATCTTATCCCCCAAAGACCAGTCAACATCTCCCTCATAACTCCTAAGCTTTGAAGATCCCTCAAGATCTGGTTATGCCAGGAGACCTAGGGATCCCAGGGGATGGGTGAACTTGTGAGGTGGATCCATTATTATTAATCTCCTGCCAAGCTTCGAAAGGCGCCTTTGCTGTTGCAACTATTATCGCTACTCAGCTTGTCAACGAACTATTTGGGGAGAGAGGGAGGAGAAAGAACGTAAGCTCCAGACATCAAGATGCCAGCTGTGGGCACCAAGGACATTTTGGCAGGTGTTCACCACAGCTTAAAAAGTCTTTCACAACAATATTAAAAGTCTCCATTGGACAATGTGACCTGGTCTAATAGGTGGGGAGGGAAGACCTGAACTTCAGGGGTGGGAATCAACCGGTGTTACTACCGGTTCAGTGACTACGTTTTGCATTGTGCGCACGTGTAAAAGAAACATCAGCTATGCCGCCCGGACAGCTGAAAAGTGCTGTGCGCAGGTGCTCAGCATTTGAAAAGCCTCTTTTTTCCTGCTTTTTCAACATCAGCTGTGCCGCGCAAAGCATCTGAAGTTGAAAAAGCAGGAAATAAAGGACAGGTAAGAGCCCGGGCGGGCAAGTGGGTCAAACAGCAGCAGACACAGAACCAGTTCAGTGTCTGTTGCTCTTCAGAGCTACCGGTTGTATAGAACCGGGCTGAACCGGTAGCATCACACCCCTGCTGAACTTTAACTGTATGGGTTTGCACAGGAAATGGTTAGATCTGGTTTTGCCCTCATCTTTGCCGATACAATGTACTCAATAAAGTTTTGCATTAAGAGATTGGATCGTCTCAGCTGTGCTTGCTTTGGTTGGGTTTGTCAGTCATTAAAAACTCCCCAGTTATTTTCTTTTGCCGATTTAATTTTGCTATTGTAGTTTTTAATATTTTTAAAATAATGATTACATAATGTTTTTAGGTAAAGTTTAGAGGGAGCTCCACACTGGAGGTGGCTGTGGGATTGATGCCATTTTATAATTGACAGATGAAAATTTTATCAATCCACAGATTTTCTAAGTGGCATCCAAGTTTATTTAGGATTATGGCACCCAGTGTGCCAATAACCACTGGGACATCCATGGCTTGTTTGTGCTATAATTTTTCAACTTCAGTTTTCAGATACTTTGTGAATTCTTTGTTATATTCTACTATCCTCTTATTGCCACATCAATTATCCACATTTTTCTTTTCAACCACAGTTACATCTATTGTGTTTTGAGCCAAAACTTTATCAGTTTGTATTTAGAAATTCCACAATATTTTCACCTCATTTTTGACTACTTTTTCAACTATATGTTCTTAGCAACTTTTCATTAGTGGCACATGATTATTTTTACAGATGTCTGAGTGACTAATTTTGGTGGCTGTGTTATGTTACTGTTTATAATCAATTTGGGTTTTGGGTTGTTTTTTTTTTGTGCACAAGCTGAGTATATAATTAACAGTTTCTTCTGCTTTTTGGCACAATCGGCACTTTGAATCATTTGATGGGTTTTTTGTTTCAATTCTGGCCTTGATTTCATTGGATCATAGAGCAGCCAAAATCACACCTTCAATTTCTTTTTTTAAATGTTCCAATTGTAAGCTGATTTTATCTTTATCCACTTTCCCCTCATTTTTTAGTAGAAATTGACCATGTGATGCTTTCCTTTGCCAGATTAATGATCGTGTTTTTATTAAATTACTTCAAAATTTGTAATTTATTTCCTGTACATTCAGTAAGTCTCAATTTTTAACTTGTATTAGTCCTCATTCTTGGTTGTCTTTTATGTAATGATGCCTTTCTTCTTGTGTAGTTTGTTTGATTTGAAGTAAAACGCTATCTCCATTTCTATGGGGCAGTTGTGATATATCACTGCAGGGATGTAATGCATACGGAGTAGTCATGATTTTTCTTATTTTTTGGTCCAAACTGTGCATTTTAGTTTGCCTCCAATTAATAATTCCAGCAGTGTATATTTCACGGGTGTGCTTTTGATGGTTTTTCAACTGTTTATTTTTGTTGCTGGCAATTTTCTTACTCACCAAACACATTCTTTACTAATCAGAGTTTTAATTTATCCATGCTTGAGTTTATCCAACTATAAATTAGTATTTATACCTTTACCCCTGAAGCTTGTTGACTCATGAAAACAGACCTTGTTTCAGCTTTCTCCTTATGGCATGGATGAGTACCTACAAAAAAGTAGCTGATTTCAGGTAATTTTTGTCTCATGGCACAGTAACTTACATCTGAAGAAAGTGAGATGGGAAAATTAATACATGCAGACCTTCCCAGTGTGAATAACTTTTGATAACATCAGCATGCAAATAAATATTACTTAAAATGATATCCTGTCAAGATCCTTTATACAGCTGCTGGGTTGAGATATTAATGGATTTTGGAACAAAGCTGAATTGTAGGTTTTTCTCCAACAGCAACTCTTTTAATAAGGATTCTGTGAGATATTGTCATTTTGTAGCAAAGCAGGCTTCAGAGATTCTGTCTTTGTAAAATATTTTGTACAATGGCTTCTTTGTTGTTGAAATCCAAATTCGTAGAAGATTTATGTACTGAAAAAAAGTCCTTATCCTTGTCCTTGGGAATATACTTTGTTCACGTGGAATGTGGATCGGGCCTTTAGGGGCTCTGAATTCTAGATTGCAACAATAGTTTAGCTATCATTATCATATTTATTGATCTTAAGGATCCACTGATAATTTTTCAAGACCCTTTAATTTTTCTTGATTTTCAGTTACAAAAACTTGAACAGATACTTTGCAATTAAGTAGGCACTTGTGTTCCCTGACCTTAAAGAAGGTGAGATTACTTCAATACTTTTAAACTTTATCAGTATTAAGGTCTTGTGTTATATTTGGAGTATCGAAGTTTCATATCAATGAGTATAATCACCCAGCATTTAACAGACAAACTTCACGTTCAAATCTGTGTGTTTCCTTTGAATTTCTTTCTCTTACCATGGATGTAACTGTAGTTTTATTGATTTGGCACTATCAGTGATGACCATAAATGGAAAAGAACGGATTTCTGTAATCCTGAGACGCAGTGAAATGGCCTACAAAAAGAGAAGGATTGCCTCATTCTTCAATTTTATGACTTATGTGGATATCCCAAGGAAATAAAAGCTTATTACATGGACAGTCTTTCATTATTAATTTTTATGGCTGCAAATCTTTTCCTGGAGTAACACATGGTGACTGAGAGAAAAGAGACTTTTTTGACAAAACTGGCTCATTGAATATATATATTTAAAAGGCTCCTTGGGGCCCTTGTGGATACTACTAGATTATAGATTGATGGTGATTGAGTGACTGGTTATGTGTTATCAGGACAGTATCAACTCTTAGCAACTACATAGATAGATAGAGGGTTTGTTTGCATCCTTGTGACCAGAAGCCCAGTGATCACTGTAGTTGTGGATTGCTGTGGCCCAGGATTCAAATAACTCTAAACGTGAAAAATCTGCTCCATCAGAATAGGTGAATCAGTCAAATAATGGCACATCCTCCAAGGCCCCCAGACTTTGTGGATAGAGCGAGAACAGAGGAAATCTATTCAATGAGGTTCCTTGCCAAGTTCAGCCTTGACTGAATTGCTTATCATCACCTAGCAACTGTGTGTGTTTGAAACCTGAAATAGGTCATGCGTGTCAATAAAATATACCTTGTTGCATCTATCACCAAATGCTTTTGCTTTGGTTCCTTATTTATGGTGATTGGTTTCTTTTGTATAGTGAATATTTTTCCTGTGATAATGGGATCTTGACTGACAATTCAACTTTCCATGTAGGACATTTATAAGTGTGTATATCTTATTATGTGCTTGGGGAGAAGTAGCTTCTTCTCAAGATGTTCTTCTGAACATTTATATGAACACAGTAATATTTCTCTTTGCCTCCTTCCACAGAGATATTGTTCAAAGTCAACACCATACCTCCTTTGACTTTTCTATGCCCCCAAATTATATGGCATTGAAAGATAGAACAAAAAACAACTTCTGCGTTTTTGCTATAATTTCTTGCTCTTAGTACATGCTGATGTCCTCCTCCTCCTCTTTTTGTAAAGGTGTGAATAAATGTTATGCAGGAAGAAAAATTATATGGTCAAAAGCATTCTATTTTGTTTCTCCTCTGTATTTCATAATTGATATCTATGATATTGATTAAGAAATGGCTATGAGCAACAGAAATGAAACACATATGGCACAATTTTGAAATCATTAATGTTTTAAAGCCCGATTTAAAAGTGGATAAAAAGAGAAAAGTGCAGTAAAATTATGACTCTTAATGACTGGTGAAGGCCCCAGGTTGTGAGTAAGAATAATAAATACAATTATTTCATTGAAACCCACTCATAGATATCAGGAGACTTAATAATGAAGTAAGTTTCAAGGCACAAAGAAATCGAAGCAAATCATGTTTAGCAAATCATTTTCTAAAAAATTAATTGAATGTCTTATTAAAAAAAAATCCCATTCTTTATTTCTGATGTCCTATGTCTCGCATATTCCTTTATATCCATTCTATTTTCTTAACTTCTGATAGCTGGAAATAGAAAATACAGGAATAGCCATTCATGTTTAAGTAATACCAGGTAGCCCAAATCTATTCTCCACCCCACCTCTTTAAAACATATATATATATATATATTGTAAAAGCTACTTAGGCAGCTGGGAAGCACAACCAAATGCTTTCAGTGTGAGACCAGAATGTCACTAAGAATGATGCAATGTGATAAGGTATTGTTTCCAAAGATATAGTTTGAAGGGGGGGGGGGTGGCAGTGGAAAAGGGCATATGATGGCAGTAGCCTCTTGTTCCTTGTTAGATGGAGTAGCTTTTACTTCTAAGTGGATTTTTTTTAAAAAAGGAAGAAAATACTTTGTAACTAAAGCCTCAGGCCTTCTCCCTAAGTACTACACCTCCTCGTAACAACTGTCCTCCTGATTTCCAAACTCTACTTCTTTGGATTTCCTTGGTGCATATTAATGATTTTGAAAAGCATACATTTAAACTGAGTAAATTAACCTTTTCCCTCCACTACCATTATAGGTAGCTCTCGACTTACAACAGTTCGTTTAGTGACCATTCAAACTTACAACCACGCTGAGAAAAGTTTACATGACCATTTTTCACACTTATGTCTGTTGCCGCATCCTCATGGTCCCATGATCAAAATTCAGACACTTGGCAGCTGGTTCATATTTATGATGGTTGCAGTGTCCCGGGTTCATGCGATCACGTTTTGCGAGCTCCTGACAAGCAAAGTCAATGAGGAAGCCAGATTCATGTAACAACCGTGTCACTAACTTAACAACTGCAATGATTCATTTAACTACTGTGGCAGGAATGGTCATAAAATGGGGGGAAAACTCATTTAACAAATGTCTTGCTTAACATAAATTTTGGGTTCAATTTTGGTCCTCAGTCAAGGACTACCTATATTTTTGATAATAACAGAGCTGACATATACTGAAATATTTGCAGTGGTGCTACAGTTTGGAAAGAGATGCTCCTGTCCAGTTCTCCATGAAAACCTTACGAGAGAATCGTTCTTTACTATCACGATTGGACAGGAAGGAGAGAGAGAGTGAACGGATTGTAGAAGTGCTTCAGACACTACTATGATGCTGTTCTAACCTAGGCTCCCCAAAGTCATGAAGCCGACTCCTCGTCCTGACATAACCCCTTTTATTTAGGCTAAAGTGAATTCCTCTCCAGCAAAGTCCTGGCAAACAGTCTTTCAAGAGATTGCACAACTACAGACCTTTATCAGGCTTGGAGAGTTGCCAGGCCGTATCTTCCAAACGCCACTCTGTAGCAGACAATACTTGGCAGGGTGTCAGGAATAGATCTTCACCCTAATAATTTGAATTAAATTGTCTCCTGCAAACACCACTCGCCTTTCGCTCCTCTTTATTCCCTATGGGAGGGGCTATTCACTGCCCACCTATGGCTTTACTCGCAAGTTGACCCTTGTTCCTTAACTATTCCCTTCTCCTGGCAGCTATGTGCATGTGCACACTGGGAACAGGCTCCTGCTATTCTTCTGCCTCACCGATCTCCGACTCTGAAGGCAGCTGATAACTGTCAGACAGCCCTGGCCCCATCTCAGAGCACTCATCAGAGCCTTCCCCAGACTCCAGGATTGGCCCATATTCCTCCCCAACCTCATCACTGTCCGAGTCTGCCGCCAGCTCCACTGGCTGCTGGCGTGCCACAACAGATGCCAGATTCTACAGTAAAATACAGTTACAGTTCATAGCTTCTTCTGTAATTATACAGTGTTTAATTATAGTTTATGTCATCATGCTGCAAATACAAAGTTGTAAACTGCCCAGAATGTTCAGCGGTAGAGCAGATACTATTTATTCCAATGTTATAACACAGAGGGGCTACAAGATAAGTTATTGTGAACTCACCGAAATGAAATGAAATGTCATTTCAACCAATTTTAATTAAAGGGATCATGTAGCTGAACTTTAGTTCTTGGGCTAGCTAGTTTTTGTAAACAGTATCATATCCCTTTTGCTTACTAAATATGCATTTGTATTCAGAACTGTCACCTTGCTAGCTCCCTTTCAATCAAGCAGCTAGATACTTCAGTGAGAAAGTGCTTATTTAAAAATACTAATCTTCTACTAAGTTGAAATGAGTTTCTAAGAAATAGTTCAAAGCAATCTGAACCTGAAATTTTTGGTTTCTTTGTAAGTCCAGGATGGACTATCACAAGTATTTTATCAGTTATCAATCAGATGAATAATCTTGGGAGGGGAAAAATTAATCAATTAATTTTCAGCAGAGAAAACATGTTCATGGCAAGATGTGGACTACTGGATAATTTGTCAAACACCTTTGGGATGTTTATTCACATAATTAACACTGGCATAAGAGTGTATGATTAAGCTTAAGCTTGAAGCAAAGTTTGCTATTTCAAAAAGAATTGTTTTAGTTTTTTTAAAAAATGGGAGATAGCAGTAGCATTTAGACTTACATACCGCTTCACAGTGCTTTATAGCCCTCTCTAAGCAGTTTACAGCATCAGCCTATTGCCCCCAACAATCTGGGTCCCCATTTTACCCACCTTGGAAGGATGGAAGGCTTGAGTCAACCTTGAGCCTGGTGAGGTTTGAACTGCCTTTAGCCGATCAGGATCAAACTTCTGACAGTGGGCAGAATTAGCCTGCAATACTGCATTCTAACCACTGTGTCACCATGGATCCAAAATATTTCATTTTTTACACGTCATACATCAAATGTAATTCTATGTAGATCTTTATTGTAAGGAGTAAAGTATGTGAAAATGACTGTGTACCCATGTCTTAGCATTTAATGCACAACTATTCCCCAGGCTTCCATTCCCCAGCTAAATCTTAAGAGAAGATCTTCAAAAAAATTCCATGCTATTTTTCACAATAAGAGTAAAACACGATACTGCAGATTCCTGCTATGGTTGTATGAATGGCACTCACGTGGCCATTGGCTAATTAATAACTAAAGATATGTACAGGTAGTCCTTGATTTACAATAGTTCATTTAATGACAGTCCGAAGTTTCAACAGCACTGAAAAAAGTGATTTATGACCATTTTTCATGTTTACATGCTTGTAGTGTCCCCATGGTCATGTGATCAAAATTCAGATGCTTGGCAACCGACTCATATTTACGATGGTTTCAGTGTTCTTTGGGTCGTGTGATCACTATTTGTGACCTTCTGACAAGCAAAGTCAATGGGGAAGCCAGGTTCACTTCCCCATTCCCTCCCCACCCCACTAACCTGCTTTCCAGCTCCATTCTCCTGTGCAGGGCAACAAAAGAAGACCCAGCCGATCAGCTGGGACTCGGGAGGGAGAGAATAGATGGGGGCGGGGCCAGTCAGAGGTGGTATTTGCCGGTTCTCTGAACTACTCAAAATATCCACTACCGGTTCTCCAGAACTGGTCAGAACCTGCTGAATACCACCTCTGGACTACCTGTATAGGAAAGAAAAAGTAAACCCACACAAAGTACACTGACATTTTCTTCTCCTTCAGAAACTGAATGAAAGCATTTTCCCGATGAACCTGCATAAGAATAGCTTGGAGAAAAATTGAACCAATATTTGGCATTCCATTCCCCCCGCCCCCCCGGGGGGAAAATTTTACACACTGGTCCTGAGTAAAGAGTTTTTAGATTTAACATGGTGTACAAGATGCTGGTTGTTATTCTGGCAAGAATCAGATATGTTTTAAAATGAAATGTGGTAGCACAAGTGTTTTTCATTTTCTGCAAAGTGTATTTGGTCTCTGAAAACTGTGTTAGTAGTCCCCTTGGGGATCTGAAGTCAAGTTATGATGGATGATAACAACATCTGAGCAAAATTGTGAATCTCTAATGAATGTCAGCTCAGGCTGCTAAGATTCCACATGAATAAGATGGTGGCTGAGGCACATTTCTGAGCTGTTTTTCACGAATAATGCTTCTGTAGGGGATGATTAGAACAAAAATACGGCATATCAGAAGCATTTGGTGACATTCAGCCTATAACAAGCCATGGTTTGTTAGGAGAAGAAAAAGCTGTTAATCAGGCCTGTCAAACTGGTGGCCTGTGGGCCGGATACGTCATGAGCTGGCTACGCCCACCCCGCCTCCATAAAGGCAAAATAATTGCGATACATCACAATCCAATCCGTGATGCAATCAAGTTCGACACCCGTGCTGTAAATGATGTGCAAAGCTTATGAAATGTATGGAAGAGATACAATACAGAAGAGCTTATGTACTTCAGTCTGCAATTTTGAAGAACTGGTATAAAGTACAGGTAATCCTTGAGTTACAACAGTTCACTTAGTGACCATTCAAAGTTTCAGCAGCACTGAAAAAAGTGACTTATGACCATTTTTCACAGTTATGATCTTTGAAGCATCCCCATGATCCAAATTCAGAAGCTTAGCAACTGGTTCACACTTATGACCGTTGTTGTGTCTGCAAACTACTAACAAGCAAAGTCAATGGGGAAGCCAGATTCATTTAACAATCGGGTTACTAACTTATCGACTGCAGTGATTCACTTAACAACTGTGGCAAGAAAGGTCGTAAAATGGGGCAAAACACACTTAACAAATTTCTCCCTTAGCAACAGAAATTTTGGGCTCAATTGTGATTGTAAGTAGAGGACTACCTATATAAGAGGAGAATGAAAAGTAGAACTTATAGAGCTGTTACAACAGAATGGATGGTTTTATACATAGAAAACAGCAAAACAAATCGAAGTTTTTATATATAGATGGATGAATAGATGAACGTTGACTTTTTAAAATGGCATTGACAAAGTGAATTTTCAAGCAATTTCATCAGCTTTTCTTAATTTTTCTATATATATTTTCTATTTTTAACAGATTCTATTCTAGAATACACTAAAGCTATTCCATTTTGTATTTTTTTCTATTTTTATTATGATATACAGTATTTAAGCTTATTCATTATTTTAAACAATAGCTTTGGTGGTACATGTTTTTGACATTTGTATCCTGTGGGTGCTAATGTTAGCTTAGTTTAATAAAGCAGTGGACAAAGGACGAATCCCTATGGAGGGGATCTAACCAGAGAATGGAAAATAAATGAGCACCCATTTTATGGTATTCCCGAATTAAAGGACATTATGGGTAATCCTTGACTTAGGACCATAATTGAGCCCAAAATTTATGTTGCTAAATGAGACATTTGTTAAGTGAGTTTTGCCCCATTTTACACTTTTCTTCCCTCCGTTGTTAAGCAAATCACTGCAGTTGTTAAGTTAGTAAAATCGTTGTTAAGTGAACATAGCTTCCCCATTGACTTTGCTTGTCAGAAGGTTGCAAAAAGTGATCAGATGACCCTGGGAACAATGCAACTGCCATAAATATGAGCCAGTTGCCAAGCACCTGAATTTTGATCATGTGATGATGGGAATACTACACGGTCGTAAGTGTGAAAAACGTCACTTTTTTCAGTACCGTTGTAACTTTGAATGGGTCATTGAATGAACTGTTGTAAATTGAGGACTACCTGTATTGCAAAGTTAATGCCAGGATTGAACTGCTTTGCTTTTTTCACACCTTATGTTCCCATCTCCTTTTATTACCATAGCTAGCGTATTTCAATATAACTGTGCTTCATCCCACCTGTAGGATTAAGTAGCCTACAGTAACAATTGCATCAATAGTGTAATTTCTTTCTCTCTTTTTATATCTGTTGACTGTCCAGTGTTGGAGCATCCACAACTTCTGGAGGCAAATTGTTCCACTGATTAATTATTCTAACTTTCCCTCCCCCTCCCCTCTTTTTCTTTTAATTTCAAGAAATAAATTCTCTTTCTTTCTTTCTTTCTTTCTTTCTTTCTTTCTTTCTTTCTTTCTTTCTTTCTTTCTTTCTTTCTTTCTTTCTTTCTCTCTCTCTCTCTCTCTCTCTCTCTCTCTCT
>NW_020769368.1:1350926-1378340 GCF_900518735.1 Pseudonaja textilis | reverse complement strand
CTTCCTTCCTTCCTTCCTTCCTTCCTTCCTTCCTTCCTTTCTTGGAATATCTGTGGTCCTTATTTTGCTTGTGTGTTGCTTGTTTAAGGAGGCATCTCTTTAATGCTATCTAAAATACACATAGACCATAAATGTTTTAAAGAATGGACATAGTTCAAAAACACCTGAAGTAAATATTTAAACTGTTAGACTGGTTGCATAATTTCAGAGTGGAACTAATGGAAAGACAAGCTCTTAAGCATGCAAAATAATTTTTTTATGAGAAAGCCTACCCTTGTTATTTTTATAGGAGATTTGTTCATCTGGTAGGACAAAACATCTTACTGTATATTAACATGATCCTCAGATGGAATCTCAAGCTGTGTATTTTTAAAGATTTTTACCTGATCTGTATCCAGTCTGACTATTGGGAACAATATCTAGTAAAATATGCTTTGTAGAGAATATGAAAGATGACTCAATGGTTAAGCTGGAGAAGCAAACTGAAGTGCCTCTTCAGAGTAGATTGTTCCTCTATTGAATTCTACCTTTCCACCCTAGTTTGCCTTTAACCTAAAGAAAAAACCATAAGAGAATTGTTCTATATAGCTTGCTTACTTTGATGAAAAGTCCCCTTTCTTAACGTAAATGAAACGTAAGTGAATGCTAAATTTATTTTGGAAACATCCATTTTTAAAAACCAGATCTTTGAAATGACCTGACAGTTCTAACTGCTTGAGCACATTTTCTAGAGCCTCTCCACTATATGAACTTGTAATTATGTGAAGTTGTAAATATTACAGTAAAAGTGGGAAATGCCATGAAATATCCAATATGATATTCTTAACAGGGATCTTATTGGAACGTTTCCATTATTATTTTAATGTTGTAAGCAACCTACAATCATATATTTGATTTGGGCAGCCGCATTAGCCTATGAAATAAATAACCCTTTTTAAATCTGAAGCTATTATTTCAGCACAGCAGCTAGTCTGGTTCCAAATGAAAAAAATAATGACTTCAAAGAGACACTGAGAATCTTCTTCTAAAACATGTTGTCCATCTCCCTAAATCTAACACAAGGAGTATCAACCATGCCTTAAGCTACATGTATGTATGTACCACAGACATGTACGATTTGATTTCTCATTTAATCGATGATGGTATGAGGTCCAAACTCATATTTCTTTCACAAGATAAATGTTCATTCAGTGCAAATAACGTTTTAGTTTAGTGTTCAACATATAAAGAGTTTAATTTAATATTCCCTAGTATAAGGTCCAGTGTCGTAGTTCATTAACTGCATTGAAATATTGAATGAAATTAAGACATCCTACAAAACATTGATGTTCTTACATGCTTCAGTGCCGTTTCTTCTGTGTTCATGTTATCTGTTCTGGGGACTTTCTCCAGGTTAGTAGGCCAGATGTCATGGGGTTTAGATCTAAATAACATAGGTACAAAGGAAAATATTTCTGCCACATTTTGTAGGAAGAAACAGGCACCAAATAGTCCACAAGTTCCATTCATACATCCTACTTGCACCCCTAAGTGACTGTATCAGCTGAATAATTATTTGCTTTATGTTCAAAATGAAAGATCTTCATTGGAAGATGATCCTTGCTCCTCTACAAACTTTTTTTTTTGTAGATAAGTGAGAAAAGCTCACAAATAACACACAACTCATTGCCACTTTGGAATAATGGATGGAAACAGTTTCCTTCCATCTTTATTATTAATCACGATTACAAACAAGAAGGCTGAACGTTGGTCAGCCTTGCCAGTTCTGGTGATTTGAGTTAAGCCACACAAGGACACCATAAGGGCTTCAGGAAATTGGGAGAATCTTGAAAGCCTGCCCAAAACCTTCAGGATCCTTTTTGAAGATCATCAATAGCAATACCATTTAGACTTATATACTGCCTCATAGTGCTTGACGGTAATCTCTGGGCGGTTTACGGTGTAGAAGCATTATTTACAAATTTCCCCCCACATTCTGGGTCTTCATTTTACCAATCTTGGAAGAAAGGAAGGCTGAGTCAACCTTAAGCCCTATCAGGATCGAAATCCAGGCTGTGGGCAGAGTTAGCCTGCAATACTGCACTTTAACCACTTTAACCACTGCACTATCAAGGATGCGCAAGACTCATCTGAATCTTCCATGCTTTCTACTTTCCCAGGGATGGCTGACCATTTCTCCTCTTCCATTCTCTTCTGAAGGCCATGGCTAAATTCCTGTACAGTGAATGTACCCAGATCATTAAATGTCTTGCTGCAATCATTTGAATTGTCCTGATCCTCTCCATCATTGCTCACTGCTGATATAGTATATGTCCTGTGCGCATAAACTAGAATCACATTGCTAGCTGTCAGTAAAATTCATTTTATTTATTGCCGATTCAAACATTCTGGATGTTAAACATTCAAGTCAGAACTTGAAACATTATTTTAAACGTTCAGCCATAATATCAACACCTTTATCACCATCATGCATATTGTTAGGCTATGACATTTCCACTAGACATAATGTTAACAATCTAAGCGGCGTACAGTGAATTTCAACTTTGGTGTATTATCTCGAGTTAATTTATTTTGTTCTGAATCTGGCATGCGGTTCGTTGAACTGTGATGCTATTGCTGTAGATTTTTAAAAAGGTTATAATGTCCTTTACAAAAGCCATAAAGTCATCTGGTTCATCATTAATCATTTATTTTTATGGAGCTCAAGTTTGCAGATGCATGAAGTAAATCAAGGCAAATAGCTTATGAAGCGCATACCTTGCCGTGTAATTGTGGTATTTTCTTGTCATTTATGGCCACATTTAAATCCAGAGTATAACATTTCCACTAGTTATTGGCTTCTTTTCCTAGGGAATAAATGTCTCTTTGCAATTAAGAAACTCTCAGGTGTTCGTTCCAAGGAAACGGATGGTTCATGAGGCTTCAAGGATATCTTTTAGTTTCACGGGATTCTGAATTTAATGTAAATTTCACATTACCTTTTGTGCATAAGATTTCTCATACTGCAAAAGGGAGTTGCTGAGAGGATTTCTAAACAATGGAATTAGGGCTGAAAACGCTTCTATTGAAACTGCATCATTAAGAAACCGCTTTTGGATTTTGTGCTTGAGGCGGAAAAAAATGAAACTCTGATTTTGGATTTTGCCAATCAGATAGATTTGTTGTTATAGAAATGGCTATTTTAAACTATTATGTAAAAGTAAGAAGTTGAGGTTTTTCAGTTAATTCCCTTATTCTACTGCACCAAAGGGAGTCAGAAATCAATACCTTCTTCCCGCCCCCTTTTCTTTCCCTCCCTTTTTCCTTCCCTATTTTCCCTATTATTTACTTTTGTATTTTCTTTGTATGCTATATTACAAGCTAATAAAAACTCTCAAAAAAAGGAAATTTCTTAAAGTGTGTCTGGTTGAAGTCTGCTATGTATATTACCCAAATTTATGTTAAAAGCAAGGAAACAAAATTAAGTCCCTGATGTAAATGACTATAGATTTATTTAATTTGTTATAAAAGCATTTGTTTTACCCGCTTACTAAAGGTTTAGCTTCCAGCATGGCAGTACATGAAGAAAAGGCTAAAACATCCATTGTAAAAACATAAAACAAAAGCATGATATGCAGAAATGAAAAGCAACCAACACACCTTCTGAAATTAGAGAAGCAGATGGAAAGAAATTTCTTCACAAAAAGAACCCTAGAGAGAAAGCGAGTAGCTTGGTTAAAGCCATCCCAGATGGAGAGAACGTTAACATTCTCTGACCAGGCCCTCTCTCCCTACTCTGTCCACCAAAATGCAGTAACACGATCTAATAGAAGATTATCAAATATATTGTCGGAGAAAGAACTACAGCCAATCTTCTTCACTAGTAACTAATCCTAGCTTCCTGCACTAGGCTATCAATTGACAGAGTAGAGGGATTTTTCCTCTTTCTCTTAGCTAGATGTTCAGGATAAATGCCAAATCAATACTTTAATCCCTAATATGACATGTTTTACCAGCAGCTGACCTAGCACTGAAGAGTGGGACTTTTTTTGGTGCAGAGATACGTGGACTGTGACATTAAATTCTTTGGTTAGACTGCAGCCTGATAGAACGGGAGAGTTTATTAATTACTATATAGTCAAATGTGCCCTCCTATCACATCTCCCCCTGCTGGTTATATTACCTTCAGAGTTTGGTCAGATGTGCTTTTCCATTCTGTACGGATGGTGAAATCTGTAATATATGCAGAAAATAATTCAATACTTCTAGATTTCTTTTTTGTAATCAAGAAGTGTAAAATCTATTCAGACAACCAAGGCTCGCTCATAGTCATGGCAGTAGGTATTTCACAATATGTGCCTGATACCAAAACATGTTCTACACATACTTAGCCCCATAATGATTTCCATCTTCAAAATTTTCTATCCCAGTGTAATAAAGTAGGCCATGCCATAAATAATGCATATTTTTTTCATATCTGAATACAGCAGGCAAATATAGCTTCTATATCCCAAATTTAATATGGTTTAGTTTGTTGTGTTTGAAAATATAGCAAGTGAGTTAACTTCTTCCCTGTGTGTCAGACCTGCCACAACTTAAAGCTCTAAGAAGAAATGATCCTTGGCTCCATTTGTTGAGAAAAGTATAGTTTTAGTAGAGATCAAGTATATTGCAGTAAGACATAGAACTGAAAATCCTGTGCCAAAATCCCCATATTTACTTTCCACTCCTTAGCTCTTTTATTGCCCACCCCAATGTAATGAATCCAGATTGTGCAAAAGGCTTTCTTAACAGTCAGTCCAAGTGCTTTGGTATGCAGCTCCCCCCATTCTTTCCGCTGGGTGACCTTGAAGCACTTTCTCAAGAAGGTACAGCATCTACTTTCGATTTCCCAAGCATTTCCCCTTTCATTACCCTTCCACACAGCTCATGGCAGTCTGTCGCCATAATAGCAAAGCACAAGCAAGCATAAAGTGACACTGACTCTTTGGCTATATGGTAAAGCATATATCATTCATCTAAAAATAAAATCCCACACTTCCAATTTTAGCTACCATTCTTCTGAACCACCAACATGTAAATCTGTAGATTTATTTCGGTTTTTTTTTGTTCTTTGAATATTTTAGCAATGCTAACTATGGAGCTATTTCAATATCCTGAATATTTAGTGTCAATAAATACGAAATGATTTTGCCTCTTTCTGTAAATTCCTCAAAGTTCTAATCATCTAGCATACCTAACAAAAAATGAAGCTATGTACACCTCTCATTGCATTTATTCCGACAAAAGTAGAGAATTATTTTTGGTTACATATGTTGGTATCACTGGAGTGTCAAATTCACTAACATCAATAGACTGTTTTAATATTTAATATTCTATAACTGGGGCAGAGGAAAAAAATAGGTCACACTAGTATTTTTTAATTCGCTGTTTTTATAGCTAAGCACAGTATGGGTAAACAATATGTAAAATAATTTCAACCGTAGAACAGTAAAATAATCAGTACATAGCATTTCTGAAAAGCAACATGTCCATAACATTCCTGCATATCATACAATGACAAATAATGTCCTACCATTTTTACAAAGTTTCTGTAAAAATAAAAATGTTTCCAAATGTAATTCAAAGGAAAGTCATTTCTAAAGTTTAGATCTAGATAGAAAGTTTAGATCTAGATGTAGGGAAAGACCCTACAATGCAAAATGGTCATTTCAACATAGGGGAAAAAACCTAATTGTGATTGCACAATTAAGCCAAGTGCATAGGACCAGGAAGTAGATTAGTTATTTGAATTATTGGATGTTCCTTTAGATACGATTCAGAGATACAAAACCTGTAATTGAAATTGGTAACACTCCTCAGGATCCAACCAGTGTAGTAATTGGTTTAAAAAATAAAAATAGTGATGAATTGGGAAGAATCTACAGTAGGATCACATTAACCTTGCTAAATCTGGAGCTAAACCACATTTTGGTTCTAACAGAAATAAGAGCCATGAGAAAAATAGCTCGGAATATTAACTGTTGAAACAATTACAACTTAATTGCTTCAGACAATGTTGTTCCAAAGTATTCCTCCTTACTCCCAAATTAATACTTTTCTATGTTAAGAAATTAATCCTCTCCCTAAAAAAGCTCTTTGTAGGAGGAGGAAAGTGCAAGTATCAGGATACTCACCCTATTTCAGTCTCATCCCTAGCTAAAAATGTTGGGTTGTATACAACCATAAACAATTAGAAGAGATTTGAAAGTACATGTGAAACTGCATGGAGTAACAAAGCAATTGTTAGAATACCCATAAATTTCTATGGAGGCTCTTAGTCATCCAGGTCATGGTTGTGCCAAAGGTGTTTTTTCAAAAAGCACCTGGACTTTGTTTTTCCTTGAAGATGTTTCACTTCCCATCCAAAGAGCTTCTTCAGTTATGAATGAAAGGTGGATGATGGAAGGGTTTATTCCTTGCATCATCTGGTCGTTAGTGATCTTTCTGAGAGTCGCTGAGGACACTTGGAGGTAAAATCAAAAGTATATATCCAATTTTTTTAGCACATCAAGGCTATACCTGGTCCATCTTTTTACCCCCTTTTTTTGTAGAATGGAACTTTTATAATAGGAATCTAATAACAGAGATATATTAGTCTTGAAGAAATATTATGACCCGAAGACTAATTTCACATTGTATGTGGTCTGTTTAATTAATTGTATTCTTTGCTGCTTAATTTGGGATCGTGTCTTTATATACGTGGGAATTTCAGTCTTTGAGCAAGGAAAACTATTGGGAATGAAATCACACACTAGAGAAACCACAAGCCTTTTCAGTTAAAAGTGTTATTGTATATCCTCAGGGCATGTAAAGCATTACAAACATTCTTGTTTTTGCTATTTTCGGTACCATTAAATCAAGCTTTCTTGAGAAGGATTGATAGCTTCCAGTGAGACAACCCAGAGGGAAGAGAAAATGAAAAGGAATCTGTTCACACAGTTACTAATCAATGTAACATCTCTTGCTGGTAATTATCTTCAGAACTTGACACAATCACAAAGCTCCCTTCATATTCAGTGTTTCTGTCACCTCATCTTTTAGATACATCGTCCCTGAAGAAATTGGTTCATCCCTCCACCTCTTTTTTTTTTTTTGTATTGTAAGCTTTTTCTAACTAAAGAAAGTGAGCAAAGTACAAAAAGTGTTACACACTTTGTGATTATTTGTAAAAGCACATCAGTATCTTCATAGTGCTGCTCTTTTCTCTATTTTTTGTTCAAGCAAAATACAATTGTTTATGTTTATCAGAGGGGGAATAAATCGTCAGTTTTATAATGGGAGTCGATGATAGGGGGAAAAACCCAAATTTTGTTCCTAAACACTGCATGCAAACACACGCGGGCAGTCACGCTTACCTGTGCATTTCATACACACACTCTGGCTCATAAACTGGAATTGGTCAAAACAGTTTTTTTTTTTTAATGGAGATGTGCCGTGCATTCAGTAAGCTTTTACAACTTTGGGTTTATTATTGAATAGTTATAGTAAAAAGAGTTTAGCTCAAATTCACATGATAATGTTTAAATGATAGAGAACTATTAATTCAACAAGCCCTTATATTCAGAGCAATAGAAAGCTCATTAAAACTTGTGTTAAAATATATTTTTTCCACACATAGACAAATAAAAACACTGAGGTATAATAATTTATCTTACTAATGAGAAATTATTTGGGTAATCTTTCCTTCTTTTATTATATGGAAGTAATCTAACTGTAAACACCTAACTTTAAGGTAGAAAGCAGAGGGAAAACATGAGTGAATAAGTAGAAGTGGCATTAATGAAATAGAGAAAGGAATGTATTTAGAAATATTTAATCCTGTTGAAATATGTATGTATGTTTGTATTTATGTATGTATGTATGGTCTTGAAGAGAAAAAAATTTAGGACTAAAAAAAGTATATATCACTGGGAAAAATACTAGATGTAAGTGCAGAAGATCTAGAGCTGGGGTGTCAAACTTATTTTAATTAAGGGCCACATCACATAAAAATGTGTTTGATCTTGTGGGGCATGGCTGGGGTAGGTATGTCCAGGATGGACGTGGTCAGGTTGGTGTGAAATGAAGGCTCGTGTCGGCATCGATGTCACTTGTGACACCACTTGTGTGAAATGAAGCCTGGTAGAGGGCTGCAAGAGGCTGTCGCGGCCGAAAGCGGAGATTGGGATGGCCATGCACAGCCCACCCAGGCTCTATTTAAGCTGGCAAAGACATCACGGGCCAGTCCTTTGCTGTTTCCTGGGTTACCCCACAGGCCAGATCTAAGCACCCCCCAGGCTGGATCCAATCGGTGGGCCTTGAATTTGACACCCCTGATCTAGAGGCAAATCTGCAAATGTTTGTATACACAGTGTGCACAGTTTGTATACACAGTGTACCGCAGGGGTAGGATTCAAATTTTGAAACAAATGGTTCTGTCCTTATTGCGCATGCAATGTGGGCATGGCTAGGTGGGCATGGCTAGGTGGTGTGGCCATGTGACTATGTGGGCGTGACTTTTTTTTTGCAGCAACCCCCTGTGCTCTGTTTTGGGGGCTCCTGGGCCTCAGGGGATCTTCCTGGGGGGGGCATTTTTGCTCCCAGAAGGCTTCCCTGGGGCTCAGGAAGGAAAAAACTCAGCATGCAGCACCCCCCTGTGCTGCATTTGGGGGCCTCCTGGGCCTCGGGAGTCTGCTGGGTGAAGGAGTAAGACAGGGAGGGGAATCCTGGCACAGCTGATGATAGGAACAACTAATGGTTGGGAGGGGAAAAAAAGAAATACCTTAAGGAGTGACTGGGCGGGTAAGAACGCAGTCAACGATGTCGGACATGTGCGCAATGTTGCGCATGCGCAATAGGGACTGATGGGAAGGGACAGGGTGGGGGGAAAAGGGCGGGGCCAGCCAGGGGCATGATTTGCTGGTTCTCCAAACTGCGCAGAATCATAACAACTGGTTCTACAGAACTGGTCAGAACCGATAGAATCCCACCCCTGGCGTGCTGTTATCAATAAAGTGATAATATGTATTGTTTAGTCTGTAATGGGTATTAAGAATTCAGGGAATAAGATACTCTTTAGGATTATACTGCACTTGAAAATAATTCAACAGTCATAAAATGGTTTTGACCTTAGAGAGTATTATCTCACCTACTCTGATCCATTCCTTGACCACTACAATCACTGGCTTCAAAATCAGAAAGTCACAGTTATGTATTTTTCTCCAAGTAACCCACCAAAATTAGCCCAGTCATACCATCTTTAGAATATAAAACCGGGTTGAATAAGTTTTCAGTACATATGAAGCATTCCTAAAATAGTTAAATTTATTTTTCTGAAAGGCAATTAAACTGATGAAGGAAATAAACAATATTTTTCTTTATTCCCAGAATTGATGATTAAGTACCAGAATTAAAGGGAGCCCAGTATTAAAACATGATAAATAAATTAAATGCTACTTGTTTTAAAACTAATAAATATATAAGTTAGGTGAGCAGTGTGGTAGCCTCGGGGTGGAGCTGTTTCTTCACAATTGGGAGGCTGGGAGTTCTATCCTAGGTAGTAGCAGCTATTTCTTTCTCTGGGCTCAAAGAGAAAATATCTGCTGTGAACTCCGTATAGGCGTCAGGAAAGGCATCTGGCCAGTAAACGCTCAGCTCCATTCAGTCACCCTGATTCCATCCCAATACAAGGTATTACAGGGTGATTAAAAATATATATATATATACCAGTTAGGTGGCTTGGCTGCACAAGATAGATCTTGCTCTGTTGTGACTGACTTGTTGGAAACTTCATATAATTGATACAAATATATTTTTATTAATAAGGTCATTTAATAAGAATCAAGAAAATATGGTTAATTTTTTCAAGCTTAATCACTGAGCAGGGCATTGAGTAGTCAGCAAGATAACAAGGAATCGATAAGAAATGCAACAGAGGAGTGCATATGCAGCGTGAGAAAGCTGCTAGAAGGCTAACACAGTTCTGGGTTGCTGTATCAAAGAAACATGAAGACATTTTTCTTCTCTATTCGAGCACTTCTTGAAACCATACTGGTCACATTTCCAAAAGAATATTGATTCATCAGAGAGGCTTAACTTAACAAAGAAGACATGGGATGTGGGGACGTACTCTATGAGGATACACTGAAGGTCTTGTTGTATTTATTCTAGGGAAGAAAAGGGTGAAGAGAAATCATGTTAGCCACGATCAGGGTATAAAAGGAATTTTCAGGTCATGAGCAATCTTTCACAGAAAATAGAATCAGAAATAATAGGGTTTGTTTTTTTTTCAGAATCTTTAATGGCAGTTAAATAAGTACATGGAACTGGATAAATTCATGGACAATAAGCCTATCAAAAGCTTCACATGTACTTCTCTGATTCCCCAGCTCAAACACAGCAAAAATTTCTCAGGCGCTTAATATGGTGCAACTATATCAAAACCTTTATTGCGGTGCAGAAGGAAGTCACGTTAAACAGTTGATTGTCTTCTGATAATACTAAAATGCAATTTTCTCTTATACCCATTGTACTTTAAATCTGGAATATCTCTCCTGTGGCTTATAGGCACCTTATCTTGTGTTTCTTGGAGTTAGCACTAGGTGGATTGTTGATGTGATTAGCACTTTTTTTTCTGGTGGGAAACTCATAACTCCTAGCATAATTTATACATTACCTCTAGCGGGGGCATGTCTTTATCCTGCTTATGAACTCTCTAGAAACATCTGGCTGACTATTTCCATAATTTTTCATTGGTAGAAGAATATATATATTCTGCCTGCAATGCTGAATTCATTTTCCCCAATGTATTAGTTCTATTAGATAAACTTTTGATCTTGCAGTTATTGCAGCAATTAATCATTTGAGATAATCTATTTTCTGTGAAGTCATGAATTACAGACTGTCAGGAAAATTGCATTTTGTATTGCATTAATTGTTTGTTATTTGATCATCTATATTTGCCTCCTATCATTTAAGTTACCTTAAAAAAAAAGTATTCCAGCAACAGTTGTTCCTATTTTTCTTCAAAATTGTAAACATTTCCGTAAATCACCTACCTGAAATTGTACTAACGTTCAAGGACTTGCCTGTATCTAATATTACACTGGGGAATTATTCTTGGGGGCATATGCTTCATGATTTATTTCTCAGGTCTGCTATTAGACAGATATTTTCATTTCACTCTAGCTCCTGGAATACTGATTTCACAAACATATTCCTATGTAAAATTATAATTGTACTGAAAATGATGCTAAGTCTAAAAAGCCTCAATTGCAAAGAGTATATGCCAATTTAATTTTTGTCATGAAACTCCTAAAATAAAATAAAAAATCAAGGCTTTAAAATGAAAGGAGTGGAATTATAAACAGTTACTTCTGGATTGAAAATAACTTTATAGTCAACTAGTATAGGAACAGTTCAGTGGTGGGATTCAAAATTTTTTTCTACTGGTTCTGTGGGTGTGGCTTGGCAGAGGAAGGATTCTGTAAAATCTCCAATCAGAGGTGGTATTTGCCAGTTCTCCGAGCTACTCAAATTTTCCGCTACCAGTTATCCAGAACTGGTCAGAACCTGCTGAATACCACCTCTGGAACATTTCCATTGTCTATCTCAGCCCACTAAGTATTTGGTTAGTCTTGCTTTCCTTATGGAGGAAATTGCATAAACAGGGGGCCACCATTAGTAAGACCTTGGCACTTAAAAAAAAAGTTGTGTTTGCTTCAGTGATACAGACATTGCTTCCACTTTGATTTTTTATTTTTTATTTTGCCCATAGATGTGCCTTCATCCAGATTCTCTTATGTTTTCCTGATGTGGCTGGTTTTAGATTTTATAGAGAGTTCTGATCCTGTTTTTGGTACAAAGCCAGATGTTTTTATCCTGGGAAGCTTAGGAATCAGGCATTGGTACTTCTGATGAGTCAGTTCCAGGTTTTTAATTGTCCTTAGACAAAATATATAAGCCATTCCTGTGCTTTGCTCTACCTTCCCTTTTTTACCTTTTGGTCCAAGCCACACAATACAATTCAGGAGACAGCAAAGGGAAGTGAGAATAATTCTTTCTTTTTGACCTTGCTTGAATGTTTGGATCAAGTCATGTCAATACACAGCCTGCTATTTTAACTGGTTCAACTGTAGACGTAGGTCCTGGCAACTTGCCCCAAAATGAGCACTGAACTCCAGTGCAGGGGTCTCCAACCTTGGCAACTTTAAGACTTGTGGACTTCAACTTGGCCAGCAAAGCTGGCTGAGGAATTCTGGGTGTTGAAGTCCACAAGTCTTAAAGTTGCCAAGGTTGGAGATCCCTGCTCCGTTGTTTAATGTGACAGAAGATGTTATTCCATATATGGAGACAAAGAAGCCACTAATCAATTTCAAATAATAAATAATTAGACATTTTATTTCTACTTTTGGGGAGCATAGCCCCCAGTACAACATTTGAAGGCATTTTCAATATGGGAACATGCAATTAAAAAAACAAACAAAAAACCACCACGCTTCCCTTTCCTCATACAAACAAACAACCCAGTAATTATATTTTCCTTGGGATAGTAATTGAAGGAACTATCTACAGATTATTTTTCATACATCTGGAGGGTCTTCTCACTGAATAAGGTTTTTATGAACTTGCTTTTCCTTTGTTTAATCTGTTTTCAACAATGCCATTTGCCTGATGTGCTAAAATACCAATTGAAATTTCTATTCGAGAACACAAATATTACAATATATGAACTTACATTGATGCAGGGGTTTTTGTAAGGTCTATGTTCTGCTTCTTTGCAGTCAAAGAAGTGACTGCACAGCCTAGAGCAAGGGTCTTCAAACTTGGCAAGTTTAAGACTTGTGGACTTCAACTCCCAGAATTCCTGAGCTAACATGACTGGAGGAGGAATTCTGGGAGTTGAAGTCCATAAGTCTTAAAGCTGTCAAGTTTGAAGACCCCCTGGCCTGGACTTTAACTAATCATCCTGGAATTAGTAGGGGAAAATGCCTTAGTAGGGGAGAGAAGCCTTCTGCTAGTGCCCTTGCAATATCTTGTCAGCTGTCCGAACTGACATGTTTGCACTGACACAAAACTGGTATCAATGCAGATTATATCAGTGTAAATATAATTTTATGTAGATTACATATGAAACAGTGATTTTGCAGGCAGCATTGAATAAAAAGTGGCATGAGGAAGTGACAAATGGGATTTTTGTCTCAAAATTTACCTTTGATGATGCAGTGCAATTGTGCCTTGTGTTCAGGAATCCCTATTCAGTACAAGTAGCCCTCAACTTAAAACCACAGTAGAGCCCCAAATTTATGTCGTTAAGTGAGAAATTTGTTAAGTGAGTTTTGCCCCATTTTACAACTTTACTTACCACATTTGTTAAGTGAATCACTGACGTTGTTAAATGAGTAACATGGTTGTTAAGTGAACCTGGCTTCCCCGTTGTCTTTCCTTGTCAGAAAGTTGCAAAAAGTTATCCAGTGACCCAGGGACACTGCAATTGTCATAAATATGAACCAGCTGCCAAGCATCCAAATGTAAATCACATATAGGAATGCTGCAACTGTCATAAGCGTGAAAAATGGTCATACGTCATTTTTTTCAGTGCCATTGTAACTTTGAATGGTCATGAAACAAATTGTTGTTAAGTCGAGGACTACCTGTAATTTCAACCAGAGAATTTAAGATTTCTTCTGGGAGTAATATAAGCTACTCCTACTGCAATTTGACAGATCGAATCTCACCAGGCTCAAGGTTGACTCAGTTTTCTATCCTTCCGAGGTGGGTAAAATGAGATTGTTGGGGGAAATATGCTGACTCTGTAAACCGCTTAGAGATGGTTGGAAAGCACCATAAAGTGGTATATAAGTCTAAGTGCTATTGCTATTACATACCATATTGTTGAGTATGTCTGGTGCTCATTGGGTTACCTTTATTATTATTATTATTTTTAAAATGTTACAATTTTAAAGGATAAATAACATAACTGAAAATCAGAGTTGGAAGGAACCTTAAAGGTCATCTAGTCCAACCCCCACTCAAGCGGGAGAGCCTACACCATTTCTGACAAATGGCAGTCCAATCTCTTCTTGAAAGTCTCAACTGATGGCGCTCCCACAACTTCCAAGGGCAAGCTGTTCCATTGGTTGATTATTCTCACTGTCAGAAAGTTTCTCCTTATTTCCAAGTTAAATCTCTCCTTGTTCAGTTTCCATCCATTATTCCTTGTCTGGCCTACAGGTGCTTTAGAAAATAGCTTGACCCCTTCCTCTCTGTGGCAGCCCCTCAAATATTGGAAGACTGCTATCATGTCTCCCCTGGTCCTTCTCTTTACTAGACTAGCCAAGCCCAGTTCCTATAACCATTCTTCGTATGTTTTAATAGTATGATAGTGTTTCCCGGATCTGGTTTTATTCGGGGGTTAGTTTTGGCTTCAGAAATGTACTTCTGAAGTAGTTATCAGAGCTTTTCTGAACATGCTAATGATACTGTCTTCTTTCTCAGCTGCTATTTTGGCTTTGAACTTTGTGGAACATAAAATGTATCACTTTAAATCATTGTGTACAGAGTTGTAGAACCCCAAAGTGTTGGAACAAACCACTACATTCTGAAAACTAAACCAAAAGTTTCTCCTCTTTTTTCCATTCAGTTAATTCAGTAACTTTCCACCCATCTGTCTCAGTGTACCAGCTTTGGAGGAAAAAGACTTGAATCTCTCCTTCATGGCATTTACCTGAATCTTCAGGTGTAGAGTAGTGACGACCCCCCCCCCCGCACACACCCCGCACCTCTGTGTATGCGTGCAAAACCCTCCCCGTGCATACCCTGCATCTCTGCGCATGCACGGCAGATACCCAACAATCAGCTGGCTGGTGGGAGGCATGCTCTCATGTGCAGTGGACCTGATCCGGGGCGACGGCTCGCGTGCCAGTAGAAATGGCTCTACGTGTTACCTCTGGCACGAATGCCATAGGTTCACCATTACAGAACTATGAGGTCCTTCATGCTCTCTGAGCTTGGTTGTTTTTTTGTAGGCATTAGATTACCTAACAAGGTAACATCATCCGTGAGGTGCTCTCTTGCAAGTGGCTTGCCCTTCAGTGTTGGTCAGAGTGTTCTTGGTAGTTCTTGGATTAGGTTGTTGTTTGCTGCTTGATTGGTTGTACTGCTTAGCTGTTGGGTCTTGATTGTTTCCTGATGTGATTCCAGAATTCCTATCCAGGCAGACAGAAACTCACTTTAGTTCCTTGGAAATTAATTTCACTAGAAATTAGCAGTGGCTTCTTAGAATACGTAATACTTTTCTCTGGAGTGCTACATAAGGTAGTTACAGTTTTTTCAGTCATCCTTTCTATTTCTCATACCACCAACGGTGTCAAACTGTCGGCCTGCAGCCCGGATGCATCACACAGGGGCCACTCCCACCTCAGCTTCCCAAATGGGAAAAACATCACGAAGCTTCACGTGACGGCAGTGCGATGCGGCGAGTTTGACACCCATGACCTATACTGTGAATAAGAGATTGATGGCTTATGTTTCATTTCCTTTATAATTCTTGGGGTGCGGGGGTGAGAGGGTGAGAGAGAAACTGAGGACTGAAGGAGATCTTGGAAATCAACAAGCCTAACCCTCCACCAAGTGTAGGAATCTGCCACTATAACTTCTTGGACAGAATGAATGGATGGATGGATGGGTGGATGGGTGGGTGCTTTATTGAACAAGTGTGATTAGACGAACAAGGAATTTGTCTTGGTGCATATGCTCTCAGTGTACATAAAAATAAAAGATACATTCAGCAAGAATCATAAGGTACAGCACTTGATATAGTCATAGGGTACAAATAAGCAATGAAATCATACTAGGACCAGTCAATATAAATCATAAGGATACAAGCAACAAAATTACAGTCATACAGTCACAAGTGGGAAGAGATGGGTGATAGGAGTGATGAGAAGGTTAATAGGAATAGTAATGCAGACTTAGTAAATAATTGGACAGTGCTGAGGGAATTATTTGTTTAACAGAGTGATGGTGTTTGGGGAAAAACTCCTTGTATCTAGTTGTTCTGGTGTGCAGTGCTCTGTAGCATCGTTTTGAGGATAGGAGTTGAAAGAGTTTATGTCCAGGATGTGAGGGGTCTAAATATTTTCACACCCCTCTTTTTGACTTGTGCAGTATAAGGTCCTCAATGGAATGTAGGTTGGTAATAATAGTTTTTTCTGCAGTCCCTTTTTCTGCAGAAGGGTGTCCAGCCATATTTTAAACATTTCCAGTGAAGGAGAGTGCAGCACTTCCTGCAGAAGTCTATTCCATTGTTTAATGCTCTGAAAATTATGAAAATCTTCCTAATAGCCTACCATGCCTGCCTGCCTGCCTTCCTTCCTTCCTTCCTTCCTTCCTTCCTTCCTTCCTAACGACTCTGAACAAATGTCAAATACCGTGTTGACACGGTAGTTTAACTCATTCTTAGAAGGTCAGAAGCTGGTGCTAAAGGATGATTGGGCCATTTACCAACTTTCTCCAGGGATTTCTCACTTCCTATGTGATATTTAAGCTGACATTAAATTGTTATAGAGGTCATATTGGATTTAGGATTCAGTGTCACCAGGGAGTATAATAGTGCAGCTGTCTTTGTGCATACAAAACAGGAAAGTGGGGTCAAATTTGCAGCTTTGTCTCTTCAACCTTTCCGTATCCAAGAAGAAAGTCGGTAGGGAGACTGTTCACTGCATTTTGCTGAATGCAGTTGTGACCTTCTTTGGGAATATGAACTGGTGGAATTAAGGTTTGTGCTCCAATGGAGGATAATATCTGGGTTTCACCAAATATGATTACATCCTGCCTCTCTTCTCTTGTCAAGATAAGGAGGCTGGGCAGGAAATGGATGTCCCATCCATTAATTTTATGAATACATAAACAAGTTTCTCTCTCCATCGATTCAATGAAGATGCACTGAGCAGTTGTTTGGAAGTGGTAATGGACTGGATGAGAATTAATAATTGAAATTGTATTTGGACAAGATATAGGTGTCCTAGAACAGTAGAGCTAATGTGAGAGTTAGGGATAAATCTGTGTTAGCTTTCTGCTTGTGAGATTGCAGTTGTAGGGCTTGACTGTACGAGAAAATCCGGATTTAGTCCAAGTGGCCCATGTCTCAATTATTAGACTGTATTTACCATAGGACTGTCTTTGAAACATATTGTTTGGTCTAGTAGTTAAGGCACCACACTAGTAAGAGGGAGATTGTGAGTTCTAGTACTGTGACATGAAAGCCGATTGGGTGATCTTCGACCACTCTCAACCCAGCCTACCTCACATGGTTGTTGTGGGAAAAATTGGAGGAGGAAAGTGTGTTGGATCGATTCACTGCCTTGAGTTATCTGTATAAATAAGAAAAGCAGATATAAATAAACAAAACTAAATAAAAAAAATATTTGGGGAAAAAACAATCCTGTAATTTTAATTGGTTCTTTCGGTTAATTCTTAAATAATGTTCATCCTTGTATTGTAGTTTTTTAAAATTGTTTCTATATTTTAGGTTACTATTGGCTATGTTGGGAGAAGCAGCTAATTTTTCCCCATTTCTGGGAGGTGAAGGTGATGCCCATAGGTGCTTGTTTTCAGTGGCATTCCAGAATGACAACCTTTATGAAATCATATTAGTTCCTACCTTCATTATTTTCTGGAAGAAGTTCAAGGCCACATTGTCCTGATCTCATTTTGGATGTGACATTTGATTGTTTGGGATCATATTATCTAGTTAGGTATATCAATTTATGGTTTTGGGTTCTATTTTAATGGTTTTATTTTCAACATCTTTTATTTGTAAGTCACCAAGAGTCTTAAAGAGTTTTATTTGTAAGAGATTTCACATAGAAATCAAATGATGTAGCAAACCATTTATTGATTTTTAGCTTAATTCTTTGCTGTGTGATATAAGCAGCAGGTATTAGTGCATATGATGGGATATAATAACACAATGGTATTATTACAGATATATAAATCAAATTTACAGTAAGGGCATTGTTTTCTACAAAAACAACACGAATGTTTATATCCAGCAACATCACTAAGTGCTCACTTGCCAAAATTACACTTTTAGCAGCTGCCAAAAGTTTGACATTTTTTAAAATTGGATTTTGGTCCAGTCTCATATTTTTAATAAAAGATTTTACAGAGACAAGAGTTTATGGTAAAATAGCAATGCATTCAATGTGTTTAAAAACTGAAAAAATTCTGTACAGTTGAAAGAAAGAAAGTGATGGAAGATGCTATAATCTTGCTCAGTCAATTGGAAATCTGTTCCTTACTGACAAGCCAGCTGCTAGATTTTGCTCTGTAAGCTTATTTTGGTGTGACACTCAAAGTTTTGGTTTCAATAAGGAAACTGTGATCAATGATTATAGGCTTTAAATAATCTTATTAGGGTTGGTACATTGCAGCTCAGAAGGAAATGAATTGCACATTTACCCGATGATGAATCAAATGTGAATATTTGTTTTCTCTGACTCCGTAATCTAATTTGAATGTTTAACTTAATTTGTTGCATCAGTTTGTAATTTGTGGTTCTGCAGTTTGTAACTGTTAACACTGATCTTCCATCTTGCAACTGACAAAGTGAGTTCTAGTTAATGAAAGCTTACGCCAAAATAAATCTGTTAGCTTTTGCAGTGATGCTTCATTTGGGTATATGCTATAGTTGGATGATTCTACCTTTACTAACTCACTTGACATGGGAACATCTATGGCGAACAGGCACCGCCTGAGGCTGAAGAAGATTACACGTGTTTCCAAAATAACTGAATTGCACCTCCCTCTCCCCGAATGCCCCTGAAAAAGATTTCCATTAATTAGAAGTAAAATTAAATCAAGTTCGCCCTGGTCTTATCTACTATTTGATGAGGCCAGGACAAAGTCTGTTTCTGTTTCAGCAATAGAAAGCATATCCTCACTCACCTTTGGTTATTCCCCCTTAGGACATGGACTGAGGGACCAAGGGTAGATACATTTTATAGATTTGGGGGTATAGGACTCTAGAAAGAATACAGAGAAGAGCAACGAAGATGATTTGGGGACTGGAGGCTAAATTATATAAAGAACGGTTGCAGGAATTGGGTATGTCTAGCTTTTTGAAAAGGACTAGGGGTGACATGATAAAGAAGAGGGAGTCAAGCTATTCTCCAAAGCACCTGAGGGAACGGCAAGAAGCAATGGATGGAAATTAAACAAGGAGAGAAGCAACCTAGAACTAAGGAGAAATTTCCTGACAGAACAATTAGTCAGTGGAACAACTTGCCTCCAGAAGTTGTGGATGCTATAACACCAGAAGTTTTTAAGAAGAGACTGGTCTGAAATGGTGTAGGGTTTCCTGCCTGAGCAGCAGAGTTGGGACTAGAACAGAAGTCGCCAACCTTTTGGACCTCAGGGACCACCAAACTCATAATTTTAAATCCAAGGGACCACTAATATGAATTTTGACGGTGGTTTGCTGACGTTGGTGGAAGAGAGAGAGAGAGAGAGATCTGATCTAACCTCTCTCTCTCCCCCTCCCTCCCCCCCCACAGAGGCAGGGGTGGGATTCAAATTTCTTAACAACCTGTTCTGTGGGCATGGCCTAATTTGTGGGTGTGGCTTGCTGGTCATATGATTGGCTGGGCATGGCTTGTAAGTAAATATGATAAATATTTATGTAAATATTGAATGTTTTCTTTAAAAAGAGCAACTTTTACTCAAAACCAGGCAAAGCAGGCAGGCAGGTTGAGTTGTTCACAGAATCACAGATTCATTCAGATTCATTCAGTGTTTCTGCCATCGGCTACCTGAATCTGTCACATAAAATTTGCTAGCAAGCAAGCTCACAAAATTAACTCACAACACACCATGTATGTAAATATTGAATTTTTTATTTTTAAAAAAAGCAGAGTCGAAGATCTAAAGATTAGCTAGAAAGCAAGAAATCCAATGGTTTCCTGCTTTCTAGCTAATCTAAATCTCCTGGCACAGCAGAACAGCTGATGGTCAGGGGGAAAAAAGAAAAAGGAAAAATAGCAACTTAGCAGGCAAGTTTGCCAGGTAAGGAGGGGCCATGTGGGTGGCTCAGCCTTATGTTCCCATGCAGCCTGGATTAATTGCTTTGGGTGTGTGCTCTGGGGGTGACATTTCTCTGTGGACCACCAAAATTTTCTCGTGGACCACCAATGGGCTGTGGCCCACCGGTTGTTGACCACTGGACTAGGAGACCTCCAAGGTCCCTTGCAACTTTGTTTATTCTGACTGATGCAAATGATTTTGTTCTTTTCACATCTTTGTATTATATGTTAAGAAAGCACCAGCTTGGTGAGTTGCCTAAACAGATGTTCCTCAACTTACCGTATTTCCCCATGTATAAGCACCCCCTTTGTATAAGCCACCCCCCCCCCCAATTTTTGGACTGTGAAGTTTTGAAAAAAATATTTTATTAGAGAAACAAGTTATGAAGAAAGAAAATTTACAAAGAAACAAAATTCGACGTCTAGATCTACAACTTCGGTCATGACGCCGAAAGTGGTACGGGCGACGCTAGCAATCTACGCATCGGAACGAGAGTAGGAACGAAGCATTCAGGCCGATGCCTAGCGTATGCATTTCTATCGCGTACTCGCACTCGTAATCGTATCATCACATACAATTTTTACAAAAAAGTATAGCATACTGCTGGAAAACCAGTTTATTCCTACTTTATTATTTTATGCATTGTTCACGTATAAAAAGTGTACCTGCTTTGTATATGCCACCCCCCTACTTTTTGGGCTTGAAAATTTTGGAAAAAAGGGGTGGCTTATACATGGGGAAATACGGTATGTCTGTAATGCAGCATGAGCGTTATGCTTGTAAGTCATGACAATTTTAAAGTAGATCAATTATGGACTGATCTAATTTTATGACTTTTTTGGTACAGTTATTAAGTGAAAAATTTGGCACCCTCATTGTTCACTAAGAGGCATCCTTGCTGAAAACTGGAAGTAAACAGGGGTGGGATTCTACCAGTTCGCACCTATTCACTAGAACCGGTTGTTAACATTCTAAGCAGTTCGGAGAACTGGTTGTTAGAAGAAATTAATGGCCTAATCCTGTAAGGAAGGCAGGAAGGAAACATTCTGGTGTTGCTTACAGAAACTGTAAGCAACATTAACCCTTATTACATTCTCTCCATTAACGCTTATTACATTCTTGGCAGGACTAGACTTCCTGTCTCTGGAATTTCTCTGGAGTTTTTTCCCCTCCTTTGCTGGTACTTTGCTTGTCTGGAGTGACCATTCAAAGTTACAATGGCACTGAAAAAAGTGACTTATGACCATTTTTCACACTTACAATTGTTGCAGCATCCCCACAGTCATGAGAGGCCAGGTGAGGAGACGTGTGCCTCAATGTGAGTGATATTGAGTTGGCCACGCCCAGCCAATAACATGACCACCAAGCCACACCCACCAACTAAGCCATGCCCACAGAACCAGTTGTTAAAAAAATTGAATCCCACCCCTGGAAGTAAACAGTACTTTTTGGCAAAAATGTTGTAAATTGCAGCCATGAGAATGGACTTCAGTTCCTGCTCAGCTCAGCCGAACGTAACACCCCTTCCCACCAATCAAGCGCATTCATAGTCATTCAGATGGGCGGGGTGTTGTCTATTCTGGCTGGACCTATGCAACTCGGCTTGCCTGGTCATGTGAGAATGATCACCTGCAGGGTCAACAGACGACGATGGAGACATCTCTGGACACTTCTTCTCGGCTGACTCGGACTCAGATGGAGGAAGTTCTAAAGGTAGGTCTTCTCTGTTTGGCGTGTCAGCCACTCTGAGTTCGCGTTGCTGTGTATTGGCCGGCTCGCTATCAGATGGGTCCTCTGAGAACTTGGCCCGATGCATGATCTACATGTCGGCATGATCTACATGTCGGCACCAAACTCGGCCATCCAACAGAGTTATTTTATTTGGGCCAGTAACTGCCTCTATTTTCCCTGGCAGCCACAATGGATTACCTACAAAATTTGGTGCATAAACCAAATCCCCAACTTGGAAAACTCTAATTCCACTAAAAGAATTTAAGGGAACATTTGGGGCATAACTGGGGTGGAGTCTGTCCATATGGTTTTTTAACTTTCAGCCCATTAATAACTCCGCTGGGGAATGATTTGTCACTGCTGGGGGTAACATGTTGCATTAGCAAGTACTTTGCCAACTCAGAGTGCCAGTCCTCACCCTCTAATCGTCCCAGCACTTCCTTGGTGGCCCTCACAGCCCACTCTGCTTAACCATTAGACGCTGGGTGGTAAGGAGCAACAAGGGCGTGCCTTATGCCCCGGCATGCCAAGAATAACTCAAAGTTCACTGCGGTAAACTGTGGACCATTGTCCGACACTAGGATGTCGAGAAAACCATGGGTTGCAAAAAGGCGATCTAACGCCTTGATGATCATCTCTGATGTAGATTTCATGAGGACCAACTCTACCCACTTCGAATATGAGTCCACAATGATAAGGAAGGTGCGACCCTGAAATGGCCTAGCCAGATCAATATGGACCCTGACCCATGGCGACTTAGCAGACTCCCATTCCCCTGAAGTAGCAGCTGGAGGTGCCGCTCTAGACGTTTGGCATGTATGACATTCTCTAACTCTTGTGGTAATATCAGAGTCTATGCCAGGCCACCAAACATAGCTTCGAGCTAAATCCTTCATACGGCCTATTCCTGGATGGCCCTTCTGCAAGCTGTTTAAAATCTTAGGTCTGAGGATATTGGGAACTACTACTCTACCTCCCCACAGTGGGCAGCCCTGTTGGGTGGATAATTCATGCTACTTTGCTCTGAATGGCATAAATGGGGCATCTACAGCCTGCTCTGGTCATCCCCTTATCCCCCAGTCTCATACCTGTAACAGAATAATATCATTAGAGGAGGCTTCCATGACATCTGTGGCCGTAATAGGTAATTGATGATTGTCAATTAGTAGTATAGATGAGGAAGGGGCAGGGTCTATAATTTTGTCTGGCAAGGGGCAACAGCTCAATGCGTCCGCATGTGCAATACGGCCCTGTATTGCAAGGTATAGGAGTATGCAGCCAAGAATAATGCCCAGCAGGTCATCCTAGGGGACAAAATAGGGGGACTTTGTCGATCGCCAGCCAGGATACCCAGGAGACATTTGTGATCCGTTATTAAATGGAAGTGATGGCCATAGAGGAATTTGTGGAATCGTTTAACAGAGGCAATGGCTGCCAAAGCCTCCTTATCAATTTGGGAGTAATTTCTTTCTATTGCTGACATAGTCCTTGAAAAATAAGCTATAGGGGCTTCCACTCAGCTAGGCAATATGTGAGCTAAGATAGAACCTATACTATAAGGAGATGCATCGCAACATAGGATCAAAGGCAATTGGTTATTAAATTGCATCAATACGCTGTCAGAAGAAAGCATCACTTTGATAGTGTCAAAAGGATCCTGTTGTGATTTGCCCCATGACCATTTAGCTTGAGAGTCTAATAATCTGTGAAGTGGTTCTGCAATAGAAGCCTTGTGCGGAAGAAATGAGGCATAGAAATTTAGGAGACCTAAAAAGGCCTGCAGCTCCTTTCTTTTGGTAGGAACAGGTGCTTTTTTATGGCTGTAACTTTAGAGTCTGTAGGGTGAATCCCTTGGGCATCAATGCGGTATCCTAGGAAGTCCACTAGGGAAACACCAAATTTGCATTTATCTCTTTTTAATTTGAGTCCTGAGTTCTGGAAGCAAGTGAGGACTTGTCTGAGGTGTTGCAGGAGGTCTTGCTTGTTTTGTGCCGAAATGATGACATCATCAAACTGGTATAACGCCAGGGATACCTTGCAGCAATCGTTCCATAAGGCATTGGAATATACCAGGAGCCACAGATACCCCAAACTGCAAACGTTTACACTTAAATGCTCCCCTATGTGTTACAATGGTTTGGGCCAGAGCAGTTGTTTCAGTGACAGGCAGCTGTTGATATGCTTGGGCCATGTCAAGCTTAGCAAATATGGTGCCCTTTTCCATTGAATGGAGATGTTGAATTACAGGCACAGGATAAGTGTTAGTGTGCAAAGCCTTATTTAATGTGCTCTTATAGTCCGTGTATAGTCTGATAGAGCCATGTTTAAGAGGGGTCACTATAGGGGTTTCCCATAGTGCATAATCTACAGGCTCCAGGACCCCTTGGGAGAGCAACTTATCAATTTCTGCATCCACTTTTGATTTTAATGCAAAAGGGAGATGTCGGGGTTTTAATCTGATAGGAGTTACTGCTGGGTCTAATGCAAAAGAAATTGGGGTGCCTACATAATGGCCTAACTGGTTGTTGAAAACGTCCTTAAATTCAGCCAACAGTGCCTCAATATCTTGGTTTTGAGTGCAATGTATACCCGTCACTTTAAGCCCTAAATCATCAAACCAGTCTAACCCCATTAAACTCAGTAAGGTGCCTTCTACAATAGTAAGGGGTAATTGTCCCTTGAAATCCTGAAATTTAATTGCAAACTTGCCTGTTCCTATAACTGGTATGTTATGCCCCTGGTAATCTTTGAAAGACAGATTGCAAGGTTGAAGCCATTTCTTTGAAATGGTCAGAATCAGTCTCTTCAGGGTGCTCCAGGACAGTATGGATAGAGATGAACCGGTGTCAGTCTCCATTGGACAGTCTTTACCTTCTAATGAGATGGTTACATGAAGTTTATTAATGTTCAGCTGTTGTGGAAAATTGTTGGGAGAGTCAGTGGAAGATGCTGTAGTCACAGTAAAACGTTCATCCTTTTGTTTTTGGAACCTGTTTGGCGGCTGAGGCTGCGATTGTGGTGTTCTCGTTCCAGATTTGCAGACCCTGGCTATATGGCCCATTTGATGGCAATTTAAACAAATAGCATTTCTAAACTGGCAGACAGGTCTTAAATGATTACCCCTGCAACTTAAACAAACGATCTGCGCTGTAAGAAGCTGGTGTGGTTTGCTCCCTGGGTTCCAGCCTTTTTGTTGCTGCAGTTGTTGGCGATTGGAGAGGCGATTAACGTCTTTGCCGTAATCTAATAATTCATCAGGGGTAAACTCTTCAAAATGAACAGTAGCATTTGGTTTAGCCCCTGGATTGCTAATCGTGCCTTGGATCTCAGCCACAGAGAGATTGGACATCTCAGTGGCTTGAGCCTCTTCAATTGCCATTTTTAAAGTGAGGTCACCTTTTGCTAACAGACGTCTTTGGAGTCTGGGGTCCCTCACTCCACATACTAGTTGATTAAGCAGCATGTCATCAAGCTCTTTAAACCCGCATTGTAATGCAGCCGTTCGGAGAGCAGCCATATTCATACTGATGGTCTCCCCCTCAGCTTGTCCCCATCACCGAAAAGCGTGCCACCGAGCAATTCTTGATGGTTTGGGGGCATAATGGTTACTCAGGATTTCCTGGAGGGCTTCCCAGGAAACCTCTTTAACTGATTATGGTGCCAATAAAGCGATGGCAGTGTTGAAGACAGCTGCTCCACAGAAGCTTAGGAAATAAGCTTTTTTTCTGTGATTTGATATGTCCGCCAAATCCACAGCATCTAAAAAGCACTCGGAAACGTTAATGTAGGAATACCATGTCTCCATTGTAGGGTGGATACATGGGAATGCCAGAGCGGAGGACATCTCATCAACTGGCTGAGGTAACTTCACTGCGTGCTCCGACTCCTTGAAATTTCTGTGTGCCTTCACTGCGTTGATCTCACCTTCGTCGCCAGTTTTGTGAGGCACAAACGACGTCTACGATTATGCTAAGTCAACCTTTATTAACTAGTAACTATTAACTGTAACATTTAACCGTAAGAGTAACTGTAACCGCGGTAACCGCAATAGCCATAACTGTTGCGAGTCGGCTGACAGGCACAAGCAATAACTGACGCAGTCTGATAGCTCGCTTTTCAGACTGCTCAGCCAATGAGAATGGACTTCAGTTCCTGCTCAGCTCAGCCGAACGTAACACCCACAGAACCAGTTGTTAAAAAAATTGAATCTCACCCCTGGAAGTAAACAGTACTTTTTGGCAAAAATGTTGTAAATTGCAGCCATGTGACTATGATACATTACAAATAATTGTAAATGTGGGCTGGTTGCTAAACAGCAGCAATGCAGTCACATGACTGTGGGAGGAAGTAGCCTTTGAGACTTTGGAACAAGGTCATAAGTAGCTTTGGGAGAGTTTCTGGCAGCCACCAAATAAGTTTGAGGTCTATTGAGGCAGCTGTTATCTTTCCTTTTTAATGTCCCATTATTCCATTTGGTAGGAGTGGCATTGGTCCTTATAATTTGTTACTGAAAATAAGTTTGAGCACTAAAAATTTAGGTACTTCTTCCAAATGTTGTTGAAATGAGAAGCAAATAACGTTTTTTGGATTTTTTTTGTTGGTAAAACTCTTATTTATACTACATTTTTCTTGGCTTGATTGATAATATTTTTAAAACACAATACTGATTTGCTAAATCCAGTTGGTTTTTATTTTAATTTTACTTTACATATCTTCATTGTTTCTTTAGTTTAATGAGAACTTATTTAGACAATTGTCAGTCTAGTGTACCTGATGAAAATTAATTGGTCATTTTTATGCCAATGGCAGCAAGAAATAGGAAGTCATAAATTATTTGGTGAAGGAGTTTAGACTCTTGTAAGTGATATGTAAATCAGACAATGGACAACCAGGTTTCATAGATTAATAGAAACTTGAGACCTTTGGTGACAGTTAAGATACAATTTCATTTGTATGATTAAGATTCTTAACCTTACACAGACATCTTGCTTTGGGAATAATTTAAATAGAAAATGATGGCACATTTTCTTTCCCTTGTTCAGTAGCCTTATGAGAAGGCTAGGTTTCTACAATTGTTTGGATAGAAAAAAAATCATTGACAGATTATTTTTCTGGGATCTCTCTCTTCCCCGGTCAGAGTTGTTTTTAAATGACAATTGATTACTTTATTTATTTAGCTGTTTTATTCACTAAAGTTCTAAAACAATAGATAGCAATAACAAGATAGAATACAGTAGAATTCTTTATTGCATTATTTTGTAAGCCACCCAGATGTATTATTTTATAAGCCACCCAGAATCACTTTATTGGTGAAATGGGGGGGCATAAAATGTAATAAATAAAGAAATAAAATATTGATAGACTATTTAGTAGTGATCAGTTCATAACAGCACTAGATAACACTCATTCTGATTTTGGTGACTTAATTGTTTCCAAGTTTTATCAAATGTCTGGAAGACCATGATGAGGGAAGCCAAACTTAGTTTGAGTAGAGGGGAGGGAAATAAGCTTTCATAGAATAGTGGAGCTCCAATAGAGAATGCCCACCTCCATCTCTATCTATCTATCTATCTATCTATCTATCTATCTATCTATCTATCT